>CM059200.1:39844992-39998045 GCA_030323885.1 Branchipolynoe longqiensis
ACTGAGTCATATACTGCGTCACATAAGCAACCCCGAGAACACATCAGAAATGTAAGCATATAGATCTAAGCCTAAAGCAATGAAAATAAACCGTATGTCATAGTTTTCTTTTGTTAACGAAAATAAAAGGATTGTGATATATAATAAACGTACCCACACACACACAGACAAACACACACCGCACATGTATCCATGTTTCAACAGGTAGCCCGCCTAGCCGGATCTTTCGACTGCTTCAGTCCCAAACACCACACCACCAATATCCCAAAAGTGTCATCAAGATGTAAATTAACAAAAGCCACCCCCACCCCACCCACCCATCCACAAGGCACTCCAAGACCAATAGGGTAATTCATAATGGGTTTAACTCAGAGAGGTATCACAGAGCCTCGGTATACCGCGAGTTCAACATGTGTGCCTATTGTGCTCACCAGTACAGATCCTAACAGCACAGAACCACCAGGCCGCACTCACCCCTCCCTCACACGCAATACACAGACACGATGCCGGCACCACTGACACTACCCAATAATAGTAGGTACCCCAAACCCAGGCTGATTACTTGTTGAATATGCCAAATTCTGTCAAAAAATGCTCCACTTCAACACCTTGGCAAAACAAACCACAAAGGATTTTTTACAAATGTATTACAGGAGAAACAACCTTTGTTCTCTTACCTTTAACCTGGTCTTGGATTCATTTTATTATTCAAATAAATAAGCCTGATATAGCTAAATACAAACTACCACCAACTCCCATTTTTCACTCTCAAACCATGTAAATTCCCAGGTGGAGATGTGTCATGGTATCCCTAGTAGAACGCCATTTGTTGATCAAAGTACCCAGGAAAAAGGTACTAATACCCCCAGATAGGTGAGATTCCGAGCTTTCCATTCATATAAAACTGTATATGTTTTAATTTTAGAGAAAATGCCAAAAAATTGATTGAAATTTGAAGTTACAAAAATTTCCACTTTAAGTGCTATTTTCTACTGAAAATATAATTTTAAAACCATTAAAAGTTGGTATTGAATTAAAGAGAATTTAATTTCCTGTCCAATCATAATGATCAGCGCTCATGCGAACCTATGGCGCTCATGCGCACGGCGATTTAATGACTAAAAATGCTTTTTTTTTAAATTTGTTTTTGGGTACATTAGTAGTTTAAGCAGGAGAACTGGTCTTCCTCATTTCCACTGCTCATTTCCCTAGTTTTAATTTTGGGAGCTATAATTTATTTTTTTTAGCTTTTTAGCTTTGAGCAGGACCGATAGAGTAACAACCTAAAAACGTCCATATCTTCCTTAATATTGGATCAATTTTGACAAATGAAATGTCATTTTCTTTCAAATTCAATATCCTAACAAGTGAAATCCATTAAATCAAGCTCAAACCTGTTTTTTTAAATCACTTGGGATACCTATGTGGTAGTAGTACTTATTACTAGGTACCCCAACTGCATGCAGATAACCTGTTGAAAATGGCTGAATCTTGGGGAAAAAATCGTTCACTTCAACTCCCTGGTAAAAAAGATCTAGAAGAGGTTTTACAAATTCATGACAGCAGAAATAAAAGATGTTCTCAATGTTTTGTCTGGTGTAAGATTGAAGAAAGACATGAAAGCAATTCTCCATGCTGAATTGGGCTACTGCACTAAGGTACTTGGCCACAAGGATCCAAGATTAGTTGTTGGTTCCAAAACTATAGACAAATTGAAAGATGATTTCATGTGTTTTTGTCTGAGAAGTCAGGTCTGCCTGTGCCCACTCATCTAGTAGAACTTACTCCTAACTCAAGCTCCACCTCTCGCCCAAATAAAAGAAAAAGGCTAAACAGTGACAGTGATTCTGGTGAATCAAATAGTGTCAGTGAAAAAAGTGAGGGAATAAATCTAGATGATGTCTGCTCGAACGACATGGAATGGGTGGGTGATTCTGATGCAGAGAGCAACACTGAAGTTGATATAAATTTCAAATTTTCAAACCAAGGTGTGTGGGTTGCTGTGGCTTATGATGAAGAATTCTTCATAGGTCAGGTGATTGAAGTCAAGAGTGAGATGTCAGAGGCATTGGTGCGGAACCCACAGGAGATATAAAATTATTTTGCAAAATTCGTAAAATACAAAAACCTAAATAGTGTTAGTAAAACACTTAAAAGGGGGCACTAATCAACTAAACTGATAAAGAAGAAGGATACATGAAAGTTTCATGCAATTCTGTTGAAGGGTTTTTTTCCTGCGATTTTTCAAACTCAACATTTTTCATGATTTTGGTAAAATGTGCATTCTTTCTCCTCACTTATAAAATATTTAACTGTTTTGTAATGTATGTTGTTATGGATGTATTGAAGTATCTGATAAAGATGAATAGCACCTGAAAATTTCATCCAATTCCATTGTACAGTTTTTGTTCTGTGATTTTTCAAACTTTTCCAAAAAGCCAGATTTTTCACCAAATTTTATCACCTGCCAAAACTGGCTCTCGGGTGTTTTCAGTCTATTTATTTTAATTGTTCCCCATGGTTTGGGGCCTTGAAAAAAAATAGAGTTACTAGCACTACCCCATAGGCCCGGGATAATTAAAAAAGAATCAATTTGGGTGGCAATTTTTACCACCAGCGCACTCGAAAAAGTGCTCTGGGGCCTAATTTCACAAATGGTGAATTCAAGGAAAATGCTATTTTTACCAAGTTTGAAGGTCTATATTTTTTAAACTAGCCACCCCATGCCCCTGTAACTGTATATACACTGTGTACAGACCAGGGACTCTTAGCCTCTGCCTTGTGAAGCAAGCTGGGTGATCCCTTTAAATTTTGGAGACCATCAAAAATGCTATCTTTTAGACTTTGCAGCGTGACCGATTTAAAGTAGGGTTAGTAAAATTTAAAAAGGCTGTATTTGCCTTAATACTTGACCGATTTTGACAAATGAAGTATCATTGTGTTTCGAATTGCATATACTAACAGATGGAATCAATTATATCAAACTCCAAACACATACAAAATTTCACTTGGGATACCTAATAATAGCCACAATACAACAAAGACCCAACCTGACACTGTGACAGCACCACTTCGGAACAGAACACAATATCAGCAGCACAGACACTACCCGGTAACATCCTGAACACAACAGAGACCCAAACCTAACAGCACCACTTCGGAACAGAACACAATATCAGCAGCAGAAACTACCCGATAACATCCTGAATACAACAGAGACCCAACCGAACAGCACCACTTCAGAACAAATAAAGGTTGTTTTATTTAACGACACCTGTAGAGCACATTGATTTTTGTATCATCGGCTGTTGGACGTCAAACATATGGCCATCCTGACATTTCTTTGGAGGAAACCAGCTGCTCTCACGAATGCTACTCTTTCCGATAGGCAGCAAGGGGTCTTTTATATGCACTTTCCCAGAGATTTAGCACATACTACAGCCTTTGATGAACTAGTTGTGGACCACTGGTTGGACTTCAGAACAGAACCCATAACAGCCAACACAACAGCAATATCACTCTCAGTGTTATTACCACAAACAACCACTTTGTTTAACACCAACAAAAGCACCAAAGTGTGTGTACAACCCAGTGATATACCTTATCATTTATTGGGGTTTTACATCGTAGCAACATCTACGGTCACTTCAGGGCGGGTACCGACTTGTGACCGTGCACTCTCATGGCAACTTTTTAGTGCTGCACCACTGGGAGATCAGACTGTCAACATCCCACTCAGACACATGATCCTGATACCGAGTCAACCAGTGCTTTCCCCATCCTAGTAATGCCGATCGCCATGCTAGGTAGCGGCAAGTATTAATTTTGTAAGTCATTGGATTGACTCGGTCAGGGAAGCCTGCACTCGACTGATTAGACCACCGCGTCCGGTCCTATAACTTATCCGGTCTTATGAATCCTGAAAATGCAACAACACTGAGTGTCCACCAACACTGACCCTAATCGGAGACAAGAGAATGCGACAGCATACTGAAGAGCATGCACAGACTGCACTATTGAAACATGCGTGGTCTATGCACTCATTCAATCCACCAACACTTTAATTTAACGTTTAAACTCAAATACATTGGGCCAAAGTCGGTCAGTTTCGAAATAAACCCAAATTAAATCAATTAAATATGCATAGGTGAATGGTTAGTAACACAGCGTCGAAGGGTATCCACAAAGGGAGGCTGACCCGCGTGGGGGAAACAGCTGGCCGGACACAAGGGAGTGGAGTGTGTGTGTGTGTGTGTGTGTGGGGGGGGGGGGGGATGGCGTCACGGTCTGCTGACCACCTACAGTTATCAGTCCACCATCGGGGTCACACCTCCTATTGTGTTATCAGTCCACAGGGAAGATCACACATGTCCTAGGAAACGATGACGCCACAATCAGCAAAAGCTACACAACTCACAGCAGGATAGGGATAAACAAAACTGAACATGTAGTTTAAACAGCATTGAGTTGGTTGGTTGTTGGGGTCTTACGTCCTGGCAACATATGTACATGTAGTTTAAATAGCATTGAGACTAAAGAGTAGGTATTTTCCACACAAGACGGTGGGATCGAACCCTGGTCGAGTCAAACCAATGACTTAAAAATTTATACTTGTCGCTTCCTAGCCAGACCCTCGGCATTATTAGGATACGGCAAGGACTGGCTGGCTCAGTGTCAGGATAATGTGACTGAGTGGGACATCAGGTCATGGTGCTGGTGGCCTGGTCTCCGAGTGGGGCAGCACTATAAAGTTGGCATGAGTGCACACTGTCACAAGATGGTACCTGTCCTGATATGACCTTAGATGTTGCTAGGACGTTAAACGACAACCAAAACAATTTCATCACAAACAAACACGGTGTGTTACTCAATCATAATATGGGTAGTCCTAGTTCTGATGGTCCCTCACTAAGGACCTTAAGACACAGCACGACAGGTCATAGATAAAGGATTCACCCGGTACTCACAGTACACGGGTGAACGACAACATAATGTAAATACGGGCAAAAATAGCTTTAGTATGGAACAGGAAGTACAATGCCTGGCTCCAGAGTCAAATGGTTACTTATATCAGCACAGAGTTGGTGAAATGGGAGAGAATGCAAAAAGACAAGATGGCGGCCATAGAACGCCGTCGATTTCACTTTTAAATCTTATTAAACCAGATGTTTTTAAAAATATTTTTCAACTCAAAGGTAGCAGGGAAATATGAAGACATATACAAAGAATAAATGTTGCTTCTTAGATTGTGAAATTAGGCTCTCATAAAGACTCATTTCATTAGCCCGATTTTTCGACCATTTTTATATAAGGCTGGTCTTCACCCGTGTACTGCGAGTACCGGGTGAATCTTTTATCTAGACAGGTCACAGCTACAGCATACATGCAGGAAAGTGGCGGGAGGTGATGAATACAGAGACACAGCGATACAGGAAGTAGTATTTTATCTCGTGTAAAGATATTTGCGATGCAATTTCACGGCAATCTACATTAGAAACAAGTGTGATTAATAGTAAGCGCAGTTTCTCAAGCCTGCTCACACAATTTATTTTTAAATAGCCAGAAACATTTCTATATGTGTATCTGAGCCTGTCTCAAAAAGGTGATTTCTATATGTGTATCTGAGCCTGTCTCAAAAAGGTGATATGTAATTTGGGACAGAATTTTGTCCATTGTAACGATCAACATACTATCTGCTTATGCATTTGCTCAGTATAAACTGATTTATGGTGTTTCATAATCCCAATAGAATACATATTGCTTTGAAGCAAATGTCCTTGTGCTTTCAGTGTGACCGTTTCTGTGCTGTTTTGTGCAAATCCTTACGCGGAGCCACAAAAAAGAAGAGTTATCACCTTTTGAGAGAGGCTCATCTGTCTATATATCTACATGTGTCTATGTCCATGGGTCTAGTCAGAAATGGTTATCACTCAACAATTGTTTCCAGAATAAAATTGTGTAAACTGCCATAACCATCAACAAACTTATTTGGCTGCTGCTGCTACTTGACTTCTTGAAGATTTATACTGCCTTTCATGGTTAAGTCTGAATAGACTTGTTTTCACCATTAGACAGCTTGTCGATAGAAAGCTGGAGCCTACACTTTTAACGACCCAAGGGATTTTTAACCCCCCACACCGCATAGACATGGTACGAGAACAACTGGCCTTTGATGACGCTGTAAGTTATATACAGCGGTGGAAATCCAAATTGGCAGAGGTCGGGGCATGTGGAGTCGAACCACTGACCTTCAGATTAGGAGTCCGACCTAGAAAAAAGTCAGACTCTCTAACTGAAATATCCTCAAACTGTGAACCCAGAAGTGAACTGGAATGAGTTCAGCAAGCAGTACCTGCAGGAGCATGCCATCTTTGAACTGATTTGCCCAAATGCTTGACCAGTGAAAATTATCTTTGAACCATTAACACAGCTTACATTTTCACACATTTGCAGATCTACCAACATTTCATTTCAAGATTTTTTTTAACGCACAGATCATAATAATCAGATTTTTTTTAACGCACAGATCATAATAATCCATAGCATTTCTTCATGCACACTATGTTGACGTTGACACATGAACACACACAAAAAACATATATAATCATATTTACCAAGGAATTACTTATTTAAACCAAATATATAACAATTTACATGATCAATTTGGAAAATGACTAAAGACAAAGAAATCTACTAAATAGATTATAAAATGCACAATATCTACGTTCAAAACAATATGTAATAAAACTAATAGTGACTAAACTAACAAAAATAACTAAGTATTTAGAACGTTTGTCGATAAATGTGCGTTTTCGCAGAAAGATCAGAATTACAACAAAATCTAAATGATTCCATGGGAAATTAAAATGACCGACAGGTCTGCATTTGGGTATCAAATTTCCTGCCCTGATTTCAAAATTATGATGTTAGTTGGACTGCAGAGTTGGATCTAAAGTTAAAATATTTAAATCTATTGTAGGAACTTTATGACCCTGGTGGTCTTTGTGTTTTGTGAGAATCATGCCCCCAGACATGTAGACAACTGGTGATATGCAGGGCCCCATCCCACCAACCATAACAAAGGCATTACACTTGTAAGTTGTATATTACTACTATGAGCACAGACAGCGGGTAGTCAGGTCGCTGGACCCCCCCCCCCCCCCCACACACACACATTGCTTGTAGTTGGGTTATTTAAACCACTTTGGGGGACGTAAAGGATTGTGGTAGTGTTGTTTTATGTACTATACTAATATTCCTGCTCACCCTCGCTCAATGCTGTACACATAGCTTATTTTAACTTTACTTTCCCCATCGATGTAATTAGTTTATTCTACCCATGAATAGGTTGGGTGTAATCCTGATTACATTTTATGTGAATAAACACACACACACAGTTAAGAAAAGACCGCAAGTATAGCGTCAGTCAACGTATTCAATTAATAAAATAAACACCAATGCAATATATAATAACACTACAGAATAGATCAACACCAGCCAATAGAAACTACTCCATCAAAAAGTAACTACGGAGTTACACAATTTCAATTGACATTACATTGTCATGTGTTATGCACAATGTAACGCACATGTATTTAGACTTTTAGAAATAGCACATTTGTATGAAATTGTACGATACATGGTCTGATTTGATAGGACATAACCATTTACCTCTAACCCATTTCTGTCTTCCTCAAACAGCTCGGTGCAGTCATGAACGCCAATAAAAGGCAATATATATATTTGCTTAAACCTCGTTCTATTTATATAGCTGTTCATACATATTACCAGCTACAATGACAATGGTTCTCGTGAGGCGAGCTACTGTTATTAAAATTCCACAAGGGCTACAAAATCGGCAAGTGCTCAACTATTGGTTAGTCTTTTTGTGTGGTGGTTTTGGCGGGGGAGGCGGTTTTAAAGCAACGAATACAAGAAAAGTAACTGTGGGAAAGGTTAGACCAACCATTTAGGAAATAGGCTTCAGAAAAAATCTTGCTCTGAATCTGATCAACCATAGTCCATACCCAGCTTCCCTTGCTGAACAGGTTTGATCTATCAATAGACAATATGGATTAATTTCCACAGCTAAGCCTAAGGTCAATATCAAGTGACATTATGAGTACTTTTAACAAATAAAATGCATAATCTATTGGTATATTATACATAATAATATACCAATAGATTATATATATAAGAGCACTCCTCTCCATGCTCTCGACCGTAATTAGGACAGACACATTAGTTTACCTATCGTGAAATGGATATCCCAAAGAGTTTACGGTAAAATAAAATTAATCTCCATTTCAATGAGATTCGAAAAAGCAACGATTGATGTGATATATATAATGATATAAGCATATGGATTAATAAATAAATACAAAACCGAAAGGCTAGGGAATAACAACAAAAATCACAAATATGACTGGTGCCCGTGTCGCAGTTTGAAATCTTGTCTGAATTTCTGTCTTGCTTCTGTCTGTGGAGGAGATCTCTGGAAACGCAGTGCGAGACAAGCAAGGATTCCTTCAGGAATCATTGTAATGAATACGTTATGCTTGACTGTATATATTATCCGGTGCACTAACAATTTAACAAACAATTAACAAGTTATTAAACATGGGTACAATCTCAATCAGGCAGAAAAGCATGCGCATTGTGAAAAGCCCCGTTTTTAAAGCCCGTTACTGAGAGACCAGCTAAAAAGCCAATGGTTGGAAGGTGATGCGTGATAAAAATTATTTCTACTAATGAGGGCCTTCTTCCTAGTCTACCGAGATACCTATGATATAAAGTAAGTCTAACTTAGCCTTAGTTTTAGTAAACTTGGTTCAGTAGTGTCAGTACACAACCAGTGGTCCACAACTGGTTCATCATTATCAAAGACTGTGGTATGTGCTGTCCTGTCTGTGGGAAAGTGCATATAAAAGACCCCCTCCTGCTTATCAGAAAGAGTATAATAGTGTAGTATGTGGCGACAGCAGGTCTCCTCTAAACTAAAGAAATGTTAGAATGACCAAATGTTTGATGTCCAATACTCAATAGCCGATGATAAAAATCAATGTGCTCTAGAGGCGTCGTAAAATAAAACAAACTTTGGTTCAGTACAGTGATTAATTTAAGTAACTGAGAAACCCCACCCTCACTGTAGGCTCACATTGTCATTGTTGATTCAATGATTGTTTTGATCAGCAATGATCGTGATGTGTGCTGTGTGAGTGTGTCGTCAGGATTCATGCGATGTGGGCTTGGTTTCTTTAATGTGAATAGCCTTCTGGCAGAAGTTCTGCCCGTATTTGTCTCGTATATAATCATAAGTGCTTTAATAATACCAGATCCTTATACTATATATATATACTATTGTTTATCAATGACCAACCCACTCACAGGACACAACCGGAAGTTACAAATACACCCCCACCCCTTGACAAAGAACTTTAAACACACTAAACCAGTAGTCGCCGTTCGAGGCAACCACACTAATAAGGGAACCAGGGGTTAATATGACATTGTGGAATGATCATATGTTTGGCTTTAAGCAAGGCGGTCTGTGGAAATCCTGGATGTGGGGAAAACGGGGCCACACACAATGGGAATGGGGGCTGGGTGACCTGCATACGAGGAGGTACGCTGGGCTGTTTCAGCCCTTTGTCCTAGTCGCCATCACACCACCTGTCAAACGCCCATAAAGCCATTTGGCAACCGCCTGGGCTCACGATAGCCAATAATACTGACAATGCTATCCATATTCCAACATGTAAATGCACAAAACACAGCCAAGTGTCCATGCTAGCGAGGTTTCAGCAGCGTTATGACCGCCGAGTGTTTGGGATGATACTCCTCAAGCCAGGCTTCACTCGCACAGTGACACACACACACTGACACAGCCCCGAAGCACCCGGAAAAATTCACCACTCAAGTTCGCAAATAAATTCGGGTTCCCAACAACTCTACCTTGGAAATTGCGTCGTGGTGTCGTTGGATATCCAGGCCGTGTGTACGTGGTCTCGATGATGGGTTCATGAGGGCATAATGTGGCTGGAAAGTGCTGTACTTTATCCCTGAAATCAGCCACATACGCCTCTGCCGAGACCTTCTGTACAACAAAAAATGGCGACTATGACTAGGCCGGTCACGTGACCACAGCGGCGAGTCGGAGGCTGAGTTGCACTCTCTCAATTCGCCGACTCGACACCGCTCTGTGGCCGAAGTAAACGCTCTAAAATTGTGGTCTATTTACCAACAAAACGCTAAAATGCTAAACCCCTATTCTCTCAGTGGCACGAATCGAGGGAAAATAATCATAGATAACACAATATTACTTGTAACCTGTGAATATATACGTATGAAATAAAGTGTGTATTATGACACATTTTCCCCCGGTGTCGATTGATCTTGGCTCCGCATGATTCGAAGGATAGGTTAGGCCATAAACTCCTAAATTTAACACACTGACTGTAGGCTAAAGTAGTTAATTTTCGCTTCCACATATGCATTCGTGGAAAACGTGTAGGCCCAACTACCAGAATATTTCGGTTCTTTAGGTTTATATTTAGTTTGGTTTTCTGTGAATGTATTTTTTTTTAAATCAGAAAAACAACATTATAGCAGT
Source organism: Branchipolynoe longqiensis (assembly GCA_030323885.1). NCBI lineage: Eukaryota > Metazoa > Annelida > Polychaeta > Phyllodocida > Polynoidae > Branchipolynoe > Branchipolynoe longqiensis. The sequence goes on from CM059200.1 coordinate 39,855,605, forward strand.
GTAGTTGACTCATACTGTCATATAAACAGAGGCCCTAGACTGTTAGTAGGCCTACTGATGAGTCATACTATACTATAGCAGAGAGCGTGTATATATACACGCTCTCTGACTATAGTCAGCTCATAGTCATAAGCCGTGTTCACACCCACAACTTTAGGCCGAACTAGATGAGGCGAACTAGTGTCGTGTCCACACACGAAGCGGTTTAAGGCGGAAATCGATATCTGCGCATGAGCAAGTCGAGACTAACCAGCGCCATTTTGGGTTCGTCGACGCCGGCACGAGAGAGTGTGGGTTCGACCTAGATATGTAATGACTGAATCGTATTGGTTTGGAACGGTCAAAACTTCTGCTGGGCAGTGAAACCCTAAAAATAAATGATGAAAAAAATATCTGTGCAGAGCTAGCAGTTTCATACAGCAAATTTACCGGAAAGTCAACAAACTCAGGTCTCGACTGTGACGTTCTTAATCCGCTTCATCTAAACCGCGACTGTCCACACAGGCAATATGGGCCGACTTAAGCTAGTTCGCTTCTTTTAAACCACCTCGCGATGCGAACTAGATGAGGCGAACTAGATGAGGCGACTCAGCCTTAATCCGCCTCAGAATCGGGTTCACACGGCCAATGTGAGCCGACTTAGATGAGGCGCACTAGATGAGGCGACCTAACGCCGAGGTGTGAACACGGCTATAAACTAGGAACTAAGGAAGTAGAGTCCATTGGATTTTAAAACAAAACTTCCTTCTTTTCTTACTGTATAGCCAAAGCTCCTAGCAAATTTATTAATATGTAAGTTTATAACTCTGCATAGTAGGCCTAGATATAGGCCTGCGCCAAACACATTGTGTTTGTTTTCGTATTGGGGACATGTCATGTGATTAGCACCAACTGACCAAAGGGACTTGTAATTCGCATTGTAAGATAAATAAAGAACAACATGTGACAAATCTAAATCTAGCTAAGACAATAGATAGGGGAGTCTGCGGCGCTTTTGGGACATTTTTATCTTTTTAGGAATGTACACATTATTAGTAAAGATACATTAAAATGACTAATACTGCAGCTGAAAGTATTATTTAATGTATCAATAACAAGTTCTTAAACTATAACATAATAGACGAGATCACCGTTCCGACTGCGTATGCGCTGAAAACAGTTGTTTAATTAATTGTTGTTTGTTGTTGTTTTATGTCCTAGCAACATCTAAGGTCATATCAGGACGGGTACCGACTAGTGACAGTGCACACTTTATAGTGCTGTCCCACTGAGAGACCAGGCCACTTGCACCATGGCCTGGTATCCCACTCAGTCACATTATCCTGACACTGAGCACACCAGTCCTTGCCCTGTCCTAATAATGCAGAGCGCCTGGCTAGGAAGCAACAAGTGTCAATTTTTAAGTCATTGGTTTGACTCAACCAGGGTTCGAACCCATGACCCCGCGATCTACCAGCACGGGAGATGGACGCTCTAACTCATTCGGCCATCCCGACTGGTCATGCGCTGAAAACAGCGTTGGCAGCAAAGTAAATGTGTATAGCCATTGAGTTTCGATACACGTAGGGCAAAACTTCGATTTTTATTCAAATTGAATAGAAATACATAACAATTTGGCATTAACATGTACACACACATGCAATATAATGATCTGATGATTATAACTAAGACAAAACTAGCCATAGTTAAACATTTTGAGCTAAGAAACATACAATTCCCTACAAAACATCCACATCACCATTATTAATTCTTTTTCTAAATATTAAATTGCCAAATGTGTCAACATACACTTGTTTCAGAGAAAGATATAATCAATATCTGATTAACCCTACTCATTTTCTAGTTCTACATATGTCATTATAACCATAGGATATGAATAAAAACATTAATAATATAAGTAAAACTCACTCTGGCTATGGCTCTAACACTAGTCTGAGTGCCCAGATTTGTCTAAATCTAAATGCATATGGCATAAGATGTGCTGATTATATTGATGTAAATGCAACGCTGGATACAAGATTAATATCTTAATTTATTATATATATATTTTTTAGTTGGTATTCTATGTTTCAAACAAGAGCTGAGATGAGCTGAAACTAGCACATTTCATAGCTGCTTACCCAATCTAAACAATTCAATCTCACAACCCCATTAAAAAACAGGACAGACCCATTATCAGAATATTTGGGGGGGGAAACATGGCTTAATTCAAAGACCTTATTGAAACCTCAGACTGGAAGGAATACTACAAAGCAACCGAAGCACACAAGCAATATCTTAAACATCCAAACTCACGTAGTCTTTTTCTTAGTCCCACCAATGAACAAGAAACCCTAGAAGAAATAAAGAAACTAAATCCTAATAAGTCAAGTGGACATGACAATACTTTGCCAAAAATAATCAAAGAGTGTGACACTCTACTCGCACCATCTATCTCTCACCTATCATTTGAATGCTACTGTTCCTGAGAATCTCAAAGTTGCAAAAGTAATACCCATCCATAAGAAAAATGAGAAATACCTGGTTGATAACTATTGGCCAATCAGCCTACTCAGTACCCTAAACAAATTAATGGAAAAAATAATGTACAAAAGAGTTTACCAATTTCTTAACAAATACAAAATATTATACAAATACCAATTTGGATTTAGAGAGAATAACTCAGCAATAATGGCCCTGACTGAAATCTTAGACAATATACTACAAGACCTTGAAAATGGGAAACATGTTGCAGGAGTCTACTTAGACCTGAGCAAAGCATTTGATACCATAGACCATGACATCTTACTCTCAAGACTTAGGCACAACGGAATCCGAGGCCAGGGGCTTAAATGGTTTGAGAGTTACCTAAGCATTAGAAAGCAATTTACATACATAAACGGTAAACGATCCAAGCTAAACTCAATCAGCCATGGTGTTCCCCAAGGTTCTGTCCTGGGACCTCTCCTATTTTTCATCTACATAAATGATATAGTCAACTGTACAAAACAAGATGTCAAAACAAGGTTATTTGCAAATGATACCAATGGCTTCATACCCTCAAATTCACCCAAACAACTAAAACATTCAATTAAAACATTCCTTTCAGATATATTTACATGGTGCAATGATAACAAATTAACAGTAAACCTGACCAAAACATGCTACACAATATTTAAAAGCAGAAGTACAACCATTCCTGATTACCTAAACAGCATAAAGATATACAATAACATAATAAAGACAGTCCCTTCTGTGAAATACTTAGGTATAAATCTAGATGAAAACCTCAACTGGGATGAACATATTGATAACTTAAATAATTCAATCATTAAAACAGCTAACTCATTTAAAATAATCAGATGACGGGTACATGAGGAAAATAAAAATTAATATACTATGCATACGTTTACTCCAAAATTCAGTATGGTATAGCTAATTAGAGGTGTATCAATCAATCAATAGTTCCATCCTCTAGTCGAGGGTTGGATGCAATGGTTCTCCACTTGTCCCGATGTTGTGCTGTTCTGATAGACTGTGAATAATTCAAGCCTGTCCACTGTGAAATATTTGTAAACCATGATGTTCTTGGTCTCCCTCTCCCTCTGCTGCCATTCACCTTCCCTTCCAACAATGTACGGTATATTGAACTCTGACGAATGATGTGGCCAAAATAAATAAGTTTCTTTGTCTGTATAGTGGCAAACAAGCTTTTCTTATTTTTAATTTTTCTGAGAACTTCTTTGTTGGTGATCTTCTTTGTCCATGATATTTTCATCATCCTTCGATAAGTCCACATCTCAAATGCTGCTAAACGTTTGTACATTTTCTTAGAGATTGTCCATGTCTCTGCCCCATACATTAGAGTAGACCACACATAACACTGAAGAATACGCTTCCTTGTTTGTATTAATATCTTACTTGATGTTAACACTCTATACATTTTGGAGAATGTTGTTCGGGCTATTGTTATCCTTCTTTTAATTTCTTCCTCACATCTCCCATCATTTGTAATCTTTTGTCCGAGATATATGAATTCGGATACTTGTTCTATGTTTGTGCCATCTATGGTTATATTGACATTTGGTTTATCTGTCTTTTTACTTATAACCATTGTTTTGGTCTTCCTGGCATTCATCTTCATGTTGAATAGTATTCCAGCTTTATTGATTCTATTCACTATATCTTGTAGGTTTTTCTCACTGTCTGCTAGTATTACACTGTCATCGGCATATCTAAGATTGTTGACATTCATGCCACCAATAGAGGTGTATAGGAGAGCCAAATTATCAACCCTAAAAAAGGTACAGATACAACAAAACAGAGCCTTGACAATACTGTATAGCAAAGACTATCTCACCCCAACTAAATCACTTCATAAAGATCTGGACTTACTTATGGTAACTGACATTTATAAAATATACATTGCAATATTTGTTTACAAGCAAAAGAATGGCCTACTTTGATAATCTCTTCAAAGAAAACAATCAAGTCCATTCCCATAACACACGATAGATAAATAACTTATATCACAAATGCACTAGAAACAAATATGGCAAAATAACAACTGAAAACCAAGGCACCAATATCTGGAACTCAATACCAGTAGAGATTAAAAACCTTAAAACACTTTTGTAAAAAACTAAAGATAAGCTTTCTCAATGCATACTAAATCGATTACCAGTAAAGAATATATATAAAAGGACATAGTTGTCATTAACTAGTGGCATAATTTAAAATATCAAGGGCTATGGCAAAGAACATAAAATTTACCCATATTAACCTACATGCAAAATAACTACTGATACTGCATGTAAGTACATGAATCCATGACACAATATACATATAATATTCCTATCATTACTTTGTTTTTTACTAACTGTGAAGAGACGCATCAGTATCTCATCATAATCATTAGTTAAAAATCATTTGTTATTGTCATCACTTGTTCATTCACATCATGGAAACCATCTAGATAAGCATCACTTTTCTGGGATCCTTTCTGTCTGTAAGGAATTTGTATGCATTTATTGTATCACCTCAGTTTATTGTAAACATACCTTGCAGAGAGTTAAAATAAAATAATTGAATTGATTGAGTGTATTAGCATGTGCAATGTGCTTCTCATGGGTTTGTTTTTCTTCAACAGATCCCACAGTGCACCGCGCGGCGGGAATGGTGATGTAGTCTATTATAATTAGTTGAGTTAAATCATGTTTCCTTCCATTCTGAAAAGTGTCCCAATGCACCGGATGACAGGGTCACTGGGACACCCATTGGGGTGCAATGGGACATATGCTAATAGATGTCAAACTGAAACAAATACACAAATAGCAGATGTTCCACACATAACTTGAATGAGTCCATTATTGAACAAAATAGACCTTCAAACTAATTTTTTGCTCTCATTTTGATTGACAGGATTTGCTTGATTTATGATACAAGTGGCAAATTTACTAATTTTATGGCTTGACACCTAGAATTATTGACTTAAGTCTAGATCAAAAAGAAATTGTTGTATAGAGGGCTTTGTACCAGGTGGGGCATTCTTTATCATGAAATCTCTTAAATTGACTCGCAGGAAGATGAGATCGATCTGGCATCAAATTTATAATGAATCATGATGTCTTCCAAATTGGCAAAGTCACCAACATTTTTCCTGTTGAAGCTAGTTGCTCTGCCGAGACTTGTTGCTTCTGGTTTCCTAACAGAAAGGCGCGGCTGCCGAAGCATAAAACCATAAAACCAATCACTTCCTGCTTTTTGGTGTGCTTCCCATCCAGGTGGTGTTTTCTTGTTCTTTCTGGCAAACTGGAATGCTAACTTTCTGGTTTCTACTGTAGTTAGACCATGATGGTCTTTAGAACCAGTTAATAAATAGTTCTTCAATTGCCCTACTTCCATCTCATCAAAAACTAGATTATTCTTGTAATTTGGCTTGAAATTCATGTTATCGAGGCGCCCATGTAACGTCCACCATCAGTCCTTGACTTGGATGACCTCGGCATCGTCTTGGATACAATTTTCGATATGGCAGCTCTTGGGTCTGTACTGATCAAGCATCAGGTAAGGAATGGCCTAGCTTTTAAATCCACCACCGGAAGTTAACTTCCACCGTGGTTACGGAATGCTACACTACACGCTATCTATGGTATGCATCACTATGGAGCCCACAGTCAGGGTTTTGAATTATGCATGATACCGGCAACATGTACAAATTGGCTTGAAATTCATGTTATCGAGGCGTTTTGTCTTTGCATTTGTCACATAGCGTTGGAGTGTGGACTTTGAAATATTCAGTGTCTTTGCCGTATTTCGCATTGACTGGCCATCCTGAACTGCCTGGACAGCTCTTCTCATAATATCTTCAGATATTTGGTCCATGTGTCTCTGTTTTTCGTTTTCTGCTACATACCATTATTGATCCTGAAACCGAAAAGCAACAGCAGTCAGTAGTCTTAGAATAGTGCACTTTATTTATTTTTTTAAACAATAAGGTGCTGACTCGCATATTATATCACCTTATTTTAAAACAAAATGTCTTGACCTAGTTTTTGCCATATTGCTACAACCACAATAGTATAGTATAATGTAGTACATAAATGTGAAAATAAAACACTCAATTAAATTATTGAAGACTAGATACCACTGTATTTATCTATGGGGTGCATTGGGACGGTGTCCCAATGCACCCCAATGGGAGTGTCCCAGTGCACCCCATTTGACCAAGGTATGCTTACATCAAAGTATACAAATTATATACATTACATGTGGGCTAGTTATGGCCACAAAGTATGCCTTTGATAAGCATAATTTACCTACACTTAGAGAACAGTTTTGTTCTTCAGTGGTTTAAGCACTAATAGACGCAACCCGTAACCGTAAATATTTAGTAAAAGTACATGAAAATAGACATAATACTTACAATTTTTGTCTTGAATTAAAGATGTAGTGGATTGGGCGACTCCCAGAATGCTATTGATGAGGCCACAGATAATTCCATGACCTTAATATAACTACTAGAGGGGGTGTCCCAATGCACCCCATGTCCCAATGCACCTTAGTCTCCCTTATCTATTCATCAAAGGTGTGTGGTGTTGGAATAGATATAGGCCTATACACAGATAGAGATCCCATGCTATATTTGCTTGCCTAGATTATATGCAAGTAGGTTATGTATGCATAGGCCTATGTATGTACGGTTATGGAGCAATGAACAAGTGTAGAAATATAAATGAACTTTTTGAAGGTTTGAGTCCAATATTTATCTGCATTTTTGGATTGACGTTTGTGTGGCTTTGCGCCTGAACTCTTCGTAGGCCTGTGTAGCCATATGCATGAATCTATTCGTGAATGTATTTGTGTAGGCCTACATATTTGTACCTATATAACGCCCTGTATGGAAATATATTATAGATAGGTCTATGTCAGATTATTTAATAATGTATTTAATGGATTCTATGTATGACAAAAATTATATAATGGAACTATTTCTAAATATATGCATTATATATAATGGGAGTTTTATTCAGCAAGTATTACCTGGTAAGCTTGCGGGATTTCAAGCTGGAGGTATAATATACTAACATAACTTAGCAATAAAGCATTTACTAACTATCTTTGTCTTCAGAAGTTAGTAATTTAAATAGCTAGAAGGAAGAATTTAATATTATATAGCTAATAGTGAGCACCTAAATTAATCTATATCGATTTAGCCAATCCTGTATCAGCTTTATCGGTTTAGAAAGGTCACCAAGTGTTGCCATGGATATCACAATAGAGGAGGTGAAATCGATACGATCTAGACATTAAATAGGCTACACGTGTCTTTCGGCGCTAAAAATATTTATAATAGTCATTTCCCAAATAAAAACAACGGATTGGTCATATTTACAAACACAATTTACGTGGGGTTTCTTTGGTTTGTTTTTACTATTAATGCTGATTAAATTGCTTACCTGTGTTACTTGTTGCCCCACCTCCGATCGCCCCTCTGGTGTTGGTTATGCCTATGGAGTCACCGTTGCTTTGTCAACCCTTTTCAACATGACAATACTGTTGTCGTGGAGGGTATATTTTCACATGGGAAACATTGCGCCTAGAACCCACATAATCTGCCCATTCAGGGCTAGCGTCCTAACCATTAGTATATATAGTCTCCCTGGTGCAATCAACCTACGGCTACGTGCACTTACGTGTGTATGTGGTATTCGTGTCTCCCACTATATTGTTTTATATTAAAGCTGCATAGTCCAATGAAATATCAAATTTTCAAAACCAAACCAATTATCTACATTTGATTTTATATATCTAACTTAGATACTGATGCACCTATTAAGCATTTGTTTCTGCGTAGAAGGCAATACTGAGTCAATTTAACAGAAGCTGTTACTGCAGAAGTCTATGGTGTCAGAGTTTTGGCAAGCTTTCCAAGACTAATTTTCCATGTTTGCACTCAAAATATCTCAAAAGTTTACCATTTAAAATAACAGTAACTTTGAACTAATGTAAAGTAGATCCTAGTGATCAATCTAATATATTTATCTCAGAAAAAATACAGAAATTCAAAACCATCGGACTATGCAACTTTAATTAAATATGATGAGATTGCCAGCGCTGAGTTTATATGTACATATATTAATATATCTATATATGAACACGCACACAGGTAAATAGCATAACCAGCACAATAAACACATTCCTGTGGTATGTAAATAGGAAAAGAGAGCGAGTGATACCACCACGCCACCTAGTGTGGCTGGTGAGAACTGCATAGAGGTTACCTGACAATGTTTGTATTTGACCTACTCAGGGCATTTGTGCTAATTAATGAATCCAATAACCCACTGATATGTAACTAGACTCATTAATGTCCATTATACCTCTTTTTTTTTTAACACACACATTTGTAAAAAGGTGCCAGAACAGGTTGCAAGTCCATGAATGTTTCAGCTACTGTATTCAACATTTAATGTGAGAAAAAACTACAAGGGGGCAGCACGAGAAGACTGACACCAGGGGGCGAAAATGTATATCGGTGGCGACGACAGGGGCGTTTTCGGTTAACCAACTCGGTTCACTGGAGTCACTTTTTGGCGCATGCGCACATTCTAGACTCGGGTTGAATAAAGGAACACGCTTCTCCATGCTCTAGGTGGAAAAAGTGGTGTCTTAATCCTAAACTTTTTTCTTTAAAAAAAATAACCTGGTGTCCTCTGTGGTGGAGTGGTTAGAGTGTCTGACTTTTTTCTAGGTCGGATTTCTAATCTGAAGGTCAGTTGTTCAATTTCCCCATGCCCCCCACCTCTGCCAATTTGGATTTCCACCACTGTGTATAACTTACAGCATCATCAAAGGCCAGTTGCTCTCATACCATGTCTATGTGGTGTAGGAGGTTAAAAATCCCTTGGGTCATTAAAAGTGTAGGCTCGGGCATTCTATCGACAAACTGCTGAAAACAAGGCTATTCAGACTTATCCATGATAGGCAGTATACATCTTCAATGACTATATAACTACAGCAAAATAGGATTTAAAGTATTTTATGACTGCATAGTTTAGTTATATTTCCATTTCATTAATCTGGGTTATTAAAAAAACTAAACATTAATGCAACACGTAGGACTTGTACTGGTAGCTGTTATCCTACAGGTAGCAGCACAAATGTGACGTCATCGCTCCTAGCCACCCCCCCCCCCCCCCCAGCCAAGAGGTGGGTTACTGGGGTATGGTTGTCTTGCACACGGCACGTGTATTTTTCGACTCCACTCGCGGTGTTCGATTTTAAATTCTAGCAACTCGGATGACCTGAGTCGGACTGGTCGTGTTAATCGAATACGGCCCAGGTGTCAAGCCTAGAAGTACACTACCTAGTCAAGAAGGCTATGATTTGTATTCCAAGCCATTGCCTTTCACAAATTTGCAACCAAGTCAGGGACATAGCCAAAAATTACAAAATTGCTTGCACAAAATTGCTTGCACACACTTACAGGAAAAAATTAATTGTAAGCACAAAATAAAGGAGTTCATATTATAACAAATTTAGTATTGAGAAAATATGACATCAACAGAAATTGTTCACATGTGCTTAGTGTGACAATGTAGCTATGTTCCTGCAAGTACACACATAATCCAGAGCTGGTTCCCTTGCTGAATTAATAAATATACTAAAATAATTAATCTTCTTAAATGATCAATTGACCTTTATATGTATTACTGATTTGAATGTGTGATAATGGATTTCAAGTACTTGGGAAGTGACTCCCATACTCTTGTTGCAGACAGCAAGAACTGATGTGAGACTTGATCCTATTTCAGAACCAGACTAGATGTACACTGACCTACTTAGATTGGACATTGAAACACAGGGTGTGGGGCTGGGGGCCACCACATAAAAAGGAAATTACCTACCTTTTGTATAACCTTTTTAGAATGTACTGTTACCTAGATAGACTGTGTTTTACATCCTAGAAACATCTAAAGTCATATCATTACGGGTTGCAATTTGTGACAGTGCGCACTCATGGTGACTTTATAGCGCTGTTCCACTGAGACCAGTCCACCCGCACCATGACTTGATATCTCACTCAGTCAAATTATCCTGATAACTAGTCTTCGACATATCCTAGTAATGCTGAGTCGCAGCCTCGGCAACAATAGTAGCAATTGTAAGTCATCGGTTTGACTCGGCCAGTATTCGAACGACTGACCTTCTGCGCAGGAAACTAACATTCTTAGAGAATAAGCCACTGTGTCCGGTATATTTAAATATATAGGTTCGTTGGTTGATGGAGTTTTAGGTCCTGGCAACATCTAAGATAATATCAGGACCGGACTTGTGACAGTGCACACTTTATAGTGCTGCCCTACTAGGAAATCAGGCCACCAGCACCATTACCCGATATCCCACTCACATTATCCTGAGCTAACCAGTCCATGCGCTATCCTATTAATGCCAAGCACCAAGCTAGGAACCGACACATATAAATTTCAATGTCATTGGTTTGACTCGACCCGGGATTAAACTCCCGATCTCCCTCACGGGAGGCCTGCGCTCTACCGATTGGGGCACGGTGCCCCGTCTTTAAATAGATATCGTTGTGCATGTGATGGTTGTCCATATAACTTGTTAAATTGTTATTGTGTGTGTGTGCCATGTTGGTGTTTTTTTGTTGCAGTGTTATATATAACCTTGGAACTCATTACCAACTGATTTATGGAATTGTTTCTCTGGTCGATCGAACACTGGGGTAGTTGACATGAAAACTGAAACTTTGATGCGCGACAAGGAAGGAAGAGAAGGCGAAAGTGGAAAAAAGCACATTTATTGGGTGCTCATATACACAGGATGGTACAGGTTAATGTCAGGATAATGCAGAACAGGATAATGCAGGTAATAAAAGGTAAATATACAGGATAATGCTGGAGGCGGCCAAGCGGGCAGGCTATAAGGGAGAAAAGGGCGGGAAGCGACGCAACCGTCAACGGCTGGAGGGGGGGGGGGCCTCCTTCCCTGCCTCGCATCAACCGCAATGCAAGCATTATGACCGATGCGCGACAAGGAAGGAAGAGAAGGCGAAAGTGGAAAAAAGCACATTTATTGGGTGCTCATATATACAGGATGGTACAGATTAATGTCAGGATAATGCAGAACAGGATAATGCAGGTAATAAAAGGTAAATATACAGGATAATGCAGGTCAAGGTTAAAAGTAATGAGCTCAGAGGGAGCCTAAGAACTAGGAGAGTCTGGAGGTTGCACCGAGGAGCCCTCCACCAAAATGGAAGAGAGGGCTCGAGGGGCGGCCATGGGGGCGAGGCGGAGGACGTAGGCATGCACCAACGCAGAGGTCCAAGTCCCTTGGGCCATGATGTCCGGGAGGGGGACGCCCGCCCGATGGCATGCCTGGGCGGCGCCTCAGCGGAGGCTGGGGAGGGTGAAGGTCTCGGAGACGGGGACGCCTCGGGCACGAAGAGCGCCCCTGAGGAGGGCGGTGAGGGTCCAAGGGTCGAGAGGCCGGCCGGAGGGCATGATGAAGGCGGGGGCCTCGGGCGCGGCTGGGCACTGGGCGAGGGCATTGAGCCAGGCTGCGACAGGGCAGAGGTCGGAGCCGGGCGATGCGGGGACGAAGAGGGCCACCGCCCCCGAGGGGCCGGATATAGTCTTTGCAGTCCTGATGAGGATCCGGAGGCCCCCGGGGACGGGGCGGATGTCGGCGCGGGTGATGGTGTGGGGGCCGCCGCACCCCTCGGGACTCGGGGACAGCAGGTTGGACTGTCGCAGCATCCCGAAGTACCCGAGGAGGAGGGCGGCCTGAGGTACGACGGAGGCAAGGCCTGCCTGGGCGAGGTGGGCGATGACGAGGGCAAGGTGATCGGGAGTGATGGGTGGAGCCTGCCGGGGGACGTGGGCTGAGGCACGATCCCCCCGCGGCAGACGTCTTTGGCGAGGCGCGAGTCGAAGCCCGAGGTGAGACCCCCTGCCGCCTCGACCCAGGAGCGCGTCCCCCGAGAGTGCGTTCTTGATGGAGGCAGGGGCGAGGGCGCGGGCATATAGGGAGGCGGCGACCTTGAAGTCGGCCAGGGCGAGGGGGTCGAGGCCTCAAGCCACGAGGTAGGTGACATAGTCCTCGGCCTGCCAGTGGTGGCTTCTCCAGGTCGCGGGGACGAGGGAGGCGAGCGACATCTGTGACCCCGGCCGTGGAGAAAGCTGGATCAGAGACCAGGGTTGAAGCAGAAGTTGTCATGGTCGGGGTGGACGTAGTGAAGCCTGAGGCGGTCCACCTCGGCGTGGGCCACCTCGGCCCAGGGGCCGGTGAGGTGGGCGTGGCTGAGGGCGTCGGCGAGGAGGAGGTCCCGGGCTTGTGGAGGACAGCGATGGTGAATGAGCCGGCGGCGGCGAGGAGCCAGAGCTCGCAGGCGCAGGTCCCGAGGGTAGTGTCCCGGGCACAGCTGGACTCGAGGGAGGGGGCGGATGCCATGTTGTCCATGTTAATTATCACGGTCACCCCCACGATGGTCATCAGGGAGGAGGCTGCGGAGGGCGACAACAAGATTAACCGCCTCCAGCTCGTGGATGGCCAGGAAGCGGGCCCGGAAGACCGGGGAGTACCCTCGGGCATAGCAGTGTGTGCTAGAGAACGCCCCCCCACCCGAGAGGCAGGAGTCGCACTCGATGACGTGACGGCGCACCTCCGGGGCGCGGAGGAGGTGGAGCCTATTGGAGGCTCGACCGTAGAGGGCGAACCATCTCAGGTCCTGGAGGGCGTCGTCGTCGATGGTGAGGGAGGTGGCGCCGAAGCAGCTGTGAAGCGCCCCGAGGAGCCGGCTCATGAACTTCCGGGCGGGAAGCACGCAGCTGCTCACATGGTTGAGGCGCCCGAGGAGGCTCTGGAGCTCGCGCCGGCCAAGGGCGGGGCGAGCGATGCGGGTCTCGCAGTCGAGGATGAGGTCCTCCACCTTGTCGGGGGCGATGCGGATCGTCATCGCCTCGCTGTCCAGGGTGAAGCCGAGCCAGGGGAGGCGGACAGCGGGGGGATGACACTTCTCAGGGGCGACGTCGAGCCCGAGGGCAGCGACGAGGGCGAGAAAGGCATCGAAGGCCTGGCAGGCCCTGAGGTATGAGCGCTCGCACCTGACAAAGTCGTCGACATAGACCAGCACGTGAAAGCCGTCGCCCCAGAGGATCCAAGCGACTGCGGCAGTAACCCTCACGCAAGCCGCGCCCGAGGAGCGGCAGCCAAAGGGGAGGGCGAGGTCAATGTACGTGAGGCCATCAATGGCGATGCAGGAGAGGGGGCAGGAGAGGGTGTCTGCCCGGAGCTGGCGGTAGGCCCGGGAAATGTCGGCCGTCCCTGTGTAGGCCCCCGAGCCCTCGCTAATGAGGCGGCGTCCGACATCGGCCACACAGGGAAGCTGGTATGAGTGGGGCCTTCCCAAGTACTCCCGGCAGGGGGATGCCAGCATTGACACTTGCGCCGGGGGGGAAGGAGAGGTCCACGATGACCCGCCTCTTACCCGGGTCGGATTTGGGGCGGGTCATCATGGGGGAGACCTGGGCCCACGGGGTGAAGGGAGGGACAGTGAAAGGGCCGGCGAGGGCGCCGAGGGCGAGCTTGGTCCGGTTGAAGTCCCGGATGTGGGGAAGGTGCTCGGGGGCCTCGTGGTGGTTGGAGAAGGTAGGGCGGGGGGGTGGCCGAGGCGGAGTAGTTCGCAGGGAAGCCAAACTCGAGTAGGTCTAGGAGGGCGGGGTCCGGGTAGTCACGGAGGCGAGCTCGCCAGGAGGGGATGTGGAGGCCGGAGGGGAGAGGGATGCGGACGGCCAAATGGGGGGAGATGGGGGGGTGCTGGGGTCGGCGGGGAGGCCGGGGAGAGAGCAGAGGTAGGCGGTATCGCCGGGCTGGGCGGTGGTGGCTGCGAGGGCGGCCTCTGCGGGGGAGGGCGGCCCGGTGGGAGCGGCCGCCAGGGGAAGCAGGGCAGCGTACTTTCGGTCGGGAACAGGCGGCTTCCGGGTGGTGGGTCGGGTCAGCGGAGATGTGAGGGCCGGGGTGGTGGGTGGCATCTGTGGTCTCGGGAGGGTTATGCAACGGGGTGTGCGGTGGGCTGGGGTGATGGTCCGCGGGGGCGCGGGGGAGGTGATGGTCCGCGGCTGTGTTCTTAATTGGGGGCATGTGTGTGGGGCCGTTGGAGGCGGCTTGCGCCCTGCGGGGGGTGGTGCTCAGGGCGGGGTCGCTCCGGGGCGCTTCCGGTTGCGGGCAGGCGGTGTCCGGTTCAGGGCTGGCGGCGGTTTGGCGGGGGAAGATGAGAGGGTGGTCTGTGGGTACATGGGTGAAGCCACCGGGCTGGTGGTGGCCGGCGGGGCGGGGGAGGCGGCGTATGAGGGGAGGACAGGGCGGTCTGTGTTTTCATGTGGGATACCGCCGGGCTGGTGGTGGCCGGCGGGGCATGGGAGGCTGCGGGGGGTGGTGTGAGGGGGGGTAGGTGGCCGGTTAGGACCCTCCGGGCTGGGCGCGGGGCCCCGGCAGATCAAAAATCCGCCGAGGCGGCCGGGGGTCGCGCGCTAACGGGCGCGTTTGGTGAGGCACACTGCCTCACTGTGAACGGTGAGGATCTTCCTCACGTTCGCGCAATAGGCGCAGGCGTGGTGCTGCCTGGCGCCCGCCTCCCCGTGGGTCCCCCCTGCACCTGCCCAATCGCAGGACGCCGGATCACGGTTCCAGGCGGGGCAGGGGGCGCCGTGAGCCTCCCTGCTGTAGGAGATGCATGTGTCAGTCTGGGGGCGGGGCTGGGCTGGGTCTGCGACCCGGGGAGCGGTGGCGGGGGTGGAGGCGATGGATCCCACAGGCATGGTGAGGGCCTCCATCCTGACTATATTAATGGCGATAGGGTCATGCCATCCATGTGGGAGCCTACTGTCCGCTATCCAGGTGAAAACGGTCTTGGAGTAGCGGCGGACGGTAGGCCAGGGATAGGTGAGGTTGTCGTGGAGGACCGTGAGGGCGTGGTGGTTAAGTCCGGAGAGGGAGTGAGCTGGGAAGGCGGGGTGGGACTCCAGTCTCCGGAGGGCAAGGCGGTACTCGTCCTTGGTAGCCTCACCCCTCTTGACCGCCTTCCTCTCCGTCCCCCTCTCGATAAGATCCGAGGGGAAGATGTAGTGGAGGGAAATGCTTTTCCGCCTCCCGGCATGCTGGGTCTCGGCCGAGTCGAGGATGTCCCTCACGGCGTCGGCCGCGGTATGTGTCACAAAAATTATATATTTACAACTTGGACAAAATAAAAGTTGAAAAATAGAGAAATTTCCTTTACCAGAAAAACACCCCAACCTACCTTCGATTAATCCGTATAACTATAAGTGTAAAAAAAATGCACACATGTCAGCGTTGAATACATCACGGCTTATATTAGTGTTTGCGCTCAGGACATATTTTGGCAAGAGAGATTTTCCATTTGACAGGTTTTATTTTATTATTATTATTCATTGATCAACTACAATTATGTCCATTCTACAGTTGGCTTAAATATGGAATTATAACCATTCGTGTCTGAGTAAATAAGAGAGTATGGTGGTAAATGTATCTTAAGCTTTAAGCTACTTCAAATAATCAGCGGATACAGGGGATAGGGGTGTGGGTTAAAAGGTCTCCTCCCCACTCGCTTCAGCACACATCGATGGGGCAGAGGGAGTCTTACAACCCCACTTCTGCTTGTATGTGCCAATTATTGTGATAAACAAAATCTGCATATATGTCACAGATAGTGTATGCATGTGAGGTGGGGAGGGGGACTTCTTAGAACCCAGCTCCCAGGTGAGTGCCAAATATGATTATGAACGAACTCTACCTAGATGTCGTATTGATAGGAGTGTGTGTGTTGGGGCAGGGGGGGGGGGGGTCTTAGAACACGGCTCCCAGGTGTGTGCCAAATATGATTATGAACGAACTCTACCTAGATGTCGTATTGATAGGAGTGTGTGTGTCGGGGGACGTCTTAGAATCCGGCTCCCAGGTGTGTACCAAATATGATTAGGAACGAACTCTACCTAGATGTCATATCGATAGGAGTGTGTGTGTCGGGGCGGGGGCGTCTTAGAACCCAGCTCCCAGGTGTGTGCCAAATATGATTATGAACGAACTCTACCTAGATGTATCGATAGGAGTGTGTGTGTCGGGGCGGGGGCGTCTTAGAACCCGGCTCCCAGGTGTGTGTCAAATATGATTATAAACGAATTCTACCTAGATGTTGCAGGGGGGGGGGATCTTAGAACCCCGCTCGCAGGTTTGTCAAATAGTATGATGAACCAACTCTGCTGAGACGTCGTGTTAATAGGTGTGTGTGTGTGGGGGGGGGGGGGGAAGGGTCTTAGAACCCTGCTCCCAGGTGTGTGCCAAATATGATGAACAAACTCTACCTAGACGGAGTGTGTGTGTGTGGTGGGGGGGGGGGGCGTCTTAGAACCCCACTTCTACCTGTGGCAAATTTAATGACGGACAAAATCGGGAAATTTTTACATAACATAATGCAAAATACAGATTTGTTTTCCTAACAAATCGGCCAATTCACACAAACCCATACAACGACGCCTAGATCCGCCTCCGAGATGAATCCCATTCTTAGATCTACTGTATCTAAATATATATGTCATATATCTAATAGATGAAAATGGTTATTATCTCCTACTATCCCTAAATAACATGTCAATAAAGGCCCCAAATGCCTGTCACAGACAGAATTGATGCCCGAACGCGTCTCCTCCAGTGAATACCTCAGGCACATGGACATGGTGCCACAAGCATATGGACATCGTGCCACAGGCACATGGAATTGTCAACAATGGAAATTCACACCCAACAACACAATACCTATTCCAGACTCTTCTGAAAAGAAATCATTAACCTTGACATCAATCAATGTAAATCACATAGAACACTAAGTGTTGTTCTTCGAACAATTAGTTCACCACCATATAGTAGCAAGCCACAATCCAATTTGAATGTTTTCAACTTGCTTCCTGCACTTGAAACAAAAAAGGAACAGAGAACAAAATGTCGAGTATATATGATGCGATAAGTGTGTGTGCGTGTATATATAATATACATATAATATATATATTATGTATACCGCAATATACATAAATGTTTATATATACTATATATATAAATCTTCATATTATTTAACTGCTCAACATAGTGAGTAGTGATTGATGGTGACTTTACATTGTGTTTACAATAAAAACCACATTTGTAGAGAGAAACCACTAAAAATAATTAGATTCTTTAGTATTAAGAGCCCCTCCCCCCATCCAAACCTATACAATCAAAGTTTTTAAACATCCATTAAAGTTTGCATTTCCAGACCTTTTGTTTCTAAAGTTGTATAATGTTTTTAAAAGTATACAATGTACAGTGCTTGCAGCCACGAATACTGTGGAGTATAGTAAATTGGAGTAGAGCACAGTACAGTTGAGAGTAGAGAGTAGAGGAGAAAGCGGCGTTTCTAATCTTCTAATGCGGTATTAACTATGAGGTTGCATGCACCAGGGCCCATATGCACGAATCGGTGTTAGGGCCGTAACCGCGGTTTGGCTAGCTCCACACGGCTAACGGTGGAAAATCTGTATGCATCAATCGGTGCCAGCTCTAGCCGCCGACCGTAGCCTAGGCTAAGCTACCCTACTTTCAAGTCAGGTTCAGGTTTAACTGCAAGCCGCGCCGATTAGTGTGTGTGTGTGGGTCTCAATCTATTCAATGCTATCATATTTAACAGAATTACATACTCAATAAATGAAATTTCATCAAATTAACCCTAAATTCGAACCGATATTAATGCTGCCGCCGCATCGGCAGAGAGATTAATAGTCGAATCGACGAATGTAAACTAAACAAATCACCGCCACCGCTTCGACGTCGATATCCATACTGTCGCATATCAACAAAACACATATCGCCGCCACCGCCGCCGAATCGGTGGCAATATATTAGGTCCAAATCTTTTCAATGCTGTCATATTTAACAGAATTACATACGCCATAAGTGAAATTTTATCAATTTAACCCTAAATTCGAACCGATATTAACGTCGCCACCGCATTGGCGGCGTTATTCATATTGTCGAATCGAGGGAATTCCCAAATCCATAAATAATTTCACGGTTAGCTATCCGTCCCGGCTTGGACATTGGTGCATATGGCTTGACCTAATTAATCAAGGCCCTCCTAGCCGCGGATAACTACCCCAGAGCTAGCGCCTAGCACCGGCTAAGCCTAACTCCGATTCATGCATACGTGCCCAGGTACACACGGTTTGGTACAGTTGCATCATCTCACATCATTTTACTGATATCCCTTCGAACCAGTGGTCCACAACTGTAAGAATGACCACATGTTTGACGTCCAATAGCCGACTATATAAAAATCAATGTGCTCTAGAGGTGTCGTTAAATAAAACAATCTTTACTTTGATATCTATTCGGGTCACTCGAGGTCAAGCTCCACCTCCGGTGTGTGACCCAGATGCAATTAGGTCAAGCACACCAGTGTAATATGTGGGCGTTTCGAAAACACCATACAAATTGACTAGTTCATAATTCCAGCTGTCTGGCGCATTGTGGGATGCGTGGCAGCAAAACAAACCCGCGTGAAGCACATGGCTAATGCTAAGACACTGGCTGCTGCTATGAAATGTGCTACTTTCAGCTCATTTCAGCTCCTGTTTGAGATGTAGAATACCAACTAAAAAATATATATACAAAATTAAGATGTGAATCTTTTATCTAGCATTGCATTTACACCAATCTAATCAGCACGTCTTATATCATCTGCATTGAGATCTAGCAAATCTGGGCACTGAGACTAGTGTTAGAACCATAGCCAGAGTCAATTTTACTTATTTTATTCATGTTTTTAATTATATCCTATGGTTAAGGATATGTAGAGCTAGGAAATGAGTAGGGTTAATCAGACATTGGTTATATATTTATTTGAAACAAGTTTCTGTTGACACATTTGGCATTTTAATATTTAGAACAAGAATTAATAATGGTGATGTGGACATCAGCCTTAAAGTGACTGATTGTTTTGTGTGGAATTGTATGTGTCTTAGCTCAAAATGCTTAACTATGGCTAGTTGTGTCTTAAATATATTCATTATATCATTTATATTGCATGTGTGCATCAAAGTTTATGCCAAATTGTTATGTATTTCTATAAATTTTGAATAAAAACGAAGTTTTGCCTTGCGTATCGGCAAACATAAGGGCTGTGCGCATTGTGTTGCTGTCAGCATCGTTTTCAGCGGATGCGCAGTCGGATTTACGAACTAGTCTATTGACAGCCCCCCCCCCCCCCCCCACCAGACATATAGTGGAACCTAACCTGCATCACCAGCATTCGCCCATCATTAGTTAAACCACAATTAGCTGGTACCTGGTGAGTAATTAACATCTACATAATATATGCAGGTGTGTGTGCACGTGTTGTGTGTGTTTTGTGCGTTTTGTGTGTGTGCGTGTGTGCGTGCATGTGTGTGGTAATTGTATATTTACATTTAAATGCCGGTGATAAGTTTGAACATAACAGTACTTTCCAAATGATTCTCTTTCGTATTTTAACTTGATTGAAAAAAAAAAAAGGTTACATTTTAACAAAAATATAAAAGTCAGTTATAACAATACAATCTCATATAAGCTTACTGCTAATTATTTGATTAGTCATTAAAATATTACTTGGTTATCCACGTCTACATCCCCTTACAAACAATATTTACAGCAGCCTACTAATATGGAGAATATAAATAAAGTTTACAGAACAGCAATTCTCTTAATCCCAGTATCATCAATGACCACCGATATTCACAACCATGTTCACAACCGTTCTTCAAATCAGGGTACAAATCTAAGGTCAAAATTAGTGATTATAATAGCACTACAATATCTGCTTCTAAAAAGGCTTAACAATTAAATACATCTTTGTAACTACTGCATAACAACACATGTTGGATTTCCTCAGCATGCACCAGGTAGAGCACTATTTATTACAGCCCGTTTGTTGTTTTATGTCCTAGCAACATCTAAGATCATACCTGGACATGTACTGACTTGAAACGGTGAGCACTCATGGCGACTTTATGGTACTGCCCCACCGGGAGACCAGGCCACCGGCACAATGACCTGATATCCCACAGTCACATTATCCCGATACTGTGCTAAGCAGTCCTCGTTCTATCCTATTAATGCTGAGTGCCAGGCTAGGTAGCGACAACTACGGTTATGGCTACAATTGTACAGTGGGATCGACTCAAAATGGGTATTCCAAGTTCCGCTGGTCCCTCAGGAAGGACTCAGCACGCCTGGTCACAGCTACAGCTTACACAGCAGAAGGTAGGGATGCTCCCCATTCTAGCCGCATTATGAACTACTTTCTTTAGTCTGAAGTAACTTATATTTTAAAGGGTTAACTTGGGAGATATATGAAATGAAAACATATTAATTTAGGTATCCACACCAAAACGCTGGACATCATAGGATTCAGCAGTGACGGGCTCTATTAATTAACTTAATATTCTATGCAGCTATAACTATTATAAGTGTTTAAGGAGTTCGCCAGAGAATAAGTAGGATCAAACCTAGATGAGTGTTTTTTTTTTTTTTAAACTGTATTCTTTCATCAGACTATGTCGAATTTTGGTTTTATAAAATTGATCCCATCATCGGTTTATGCAGTTTTAACAAATTATTGACTTCACATTTCTGATTTCACTAGAGAGCTTAGTCTCCATGTAGAGCTTTAAAAAGTAGTGTTTTTTGGTTTATATTTGTTTAAATTTTGTTTGTAGTGCTAATTATCCACTTTCAGATTAACATGACACAGTGAACGAAACTGATCAACCAAGTAAAGCTATCAAGCTGAATCACTTCTGACTTTGGCTGTTTCCTGATATGCATAATCTTCTCTTTTAAAGATGCAAATTGTGTGATGGCTGACAGTTTCTTAGATGATGGAAAATAGCCGGGACGGGGAATGAGTGGGAGTTCGAGTGGGAGTGCGAGTGCAAGTGAGAATGCGAGTGTGTGTGTGTGTGTGTGTGTGTGCGCGTGCGTGTCTGTTGGGGGTGGGTCAAAAATGCAAACAGACCTGAATTAAAAAAAGAAAGGAAAAGAAGGAAATAATGGAAGTAAAAAAAGAAAAAACCATTTCCTTCCGCCGGGACCTGTTACTGGGCCTCTTTTCCCTCATATACTTTGTTTGGGAAGGGAATGCTAAAAGGTTCTTAGCAACATTACGGTTTCTTCTTATTAAATAATACTTAAAAAATTCACAGATACCACCAGAGAAGGCCTCATTTAATGGAAAAACTGCTTCTGACACTTCCTTATTTTAAGGATTTGGTTGGTTGTTGGAGTTTAACGTCCTGGCAACATCTAAGATCATATCAGGACGGGTACCGACTTGTGATAGTGCGCGCTCATGGCGACTTTATAGTGCTGCCCCACTGGGAAATCAGGCTGCTGGAATCATGCCATGATATCCGGACACTAAGCCAACCAGGCCTTGCCCTATCCTATTAATGCCGAGTGCCAGGCTAGGAAGCGAGAGGTATCAATTTGATAGGTTATTGGTTTGACTCGACTAGGAACCGAACTCCCGATCTCCTGGATGTGAGGCCCGGGCTCTATTGATTTAGGCACGGCGTGCGGTTTATTTAAAAGAAGCCTATAGTTACGGTATTAGAAGACAGTAAGAAACTTTAGGAAGGAGGAGGCTGGCTGCCTGCTCAGGCCGCTCGAGCAGGGTCACAGACTAACTGTTCATGTGGTTATGCAGTATACAATAGGAATGATCAGAATATTAATATTGCATGGTCCAACGGTTTGAATTTTCTGCCGTTTAAAAAAAAAAGATCAAATATATATTAGGTTAATCGCTATAAATCACCTACCTTAAAATAGTTTTAAGTAACATTTTTTATTTTAAATGATAAACTATGGCAATATTTGAAGTGAAAATATTCAAAATTTCTTTTACCATACATGCCAAAATACTGGTACCATTGGCCTTAGGAGTAACAGGTTCTAGTAAATTGACTTGATATTCCCTTCTATGTAGCAATAGCTGTTTAATAAGTGCACTAGCATCTAAGTAAAATATGTAGGATCAAATCTAGGTTCGTGCTTTGGCTTAGAAAATGTTATGCTTTCATCGGACTGTGCAATTTTAATGAAATTATAGTTCATGGGAAAATTGAATAAAAACAGAAATTCCTTGAAATCAAGGAAGATGGGCAACTCCGCAAGAGGTTTCAAGGGGAGGAACAGCTAATTAACTCGGCCATTCATCGTGAGTGTAAAATTGTCAAGTGATTCTCTTAGAGGAGAGCCCCACCCCCCTCCTTCAGTGTCCAGGTGCCCGACCTACATGTTCATGTGGTGTGAGAACAGCGGCTGGTCTGGGTGCTGCATATGTGCCAGCGAAGGCGCTGACGAGTGCTGCATGTGTGCCAGTGAGGGCATAGCCGCCGGATTGTGTAAGTGTGCCAGCGAAGGCGGAGCTGCTCCCATTGAAGTGAGCAGGTCATACTGACTTGGCGCCATACCGACCCCAGCCCGCCCCACACCGGTGCCCGGCACAGCACTCATCGCATGGGGCAAGTTACCACCAGCAAACCGCTGCATGCCAGGAACCAGCAGACCGGAAGTACCAGCATGGTCTATGTCCACACCAAGCGGAAGTTGTTGATGATGATGATGATGATGAGGCATACTGGTCCCATAACGGCCATCACCACCACCACCACCATCACCACCAACGCTTCCTCCTCCTCCAAGGTTCGCAAGCAGATTCCTTGTGGTTGCTGAACTCTCGGTTGTGGTTTCGATCTCGCTTACTTCTCGCAAGACCTCTTCGTCTGTGTCTACGTCCGATGCCTGTGGTGTGGTGAGAGTCCGGCCGGCTGTGTTGCTGTAGCTTTCAGAGCACTGGCCATCCTGCGCCACCTTGGTGAGGGTCCAGTTGGTCTTCACTTCGCACTTGTGCACATTGCGGATGTGTTTGTGCAGGTTGCCCTTCAGCTTGGTTCGGTAGGAGCAGATTGAACAAATCCACGGACGGCTTTCCTGCATGAATGAACGAAATTATGCTTTTTGTGACTGAGATCTATATAACTGATGAAACGAATTGGGTAGCAATTTGGTTGGTTTTTGGGAGTTTCACGTCCTGGCAACATCCAAGGTCATATCAGGACTGACTTATGACAGTGCACACTCATGGCAACTTTATAGTGCTGCCCGATTGGGAGACCAGGCCGCCAGCACTATGACCTGCTGAGGTAATGTATGAGTGACATCATGGGCAGGATTCCCTCATCACATGATCTAGAGGGGTTCCCCACAGACAGGGAAATCCAGGGAACCACCAAGATGGCAGACCCAGAAAGCTCTCAATTAAACTTTTAAAGTCTATTAATCTACATGATTTAATCAATTATTCACACCAAAAGTAGCTGGTCATGATAAATAAGCATTCGAACTGCATATTTAGCTCTTTCGCTTGCAAATTCTCACTTTTTACCCGCATAGGGTTGTCTAGAGGCCATGTCAATGCTGCTGGACTAACTACAACACAGCAGGAGCAACCAACCTCAGCACTCCCCCCCCCCCCCTACCTTACTTGGTTGCACAAACTGAAAACCAGGCAAGGGTGTGCTTGGAGAGCATCTTTTTTGTTCTAAATAATAGGTTGACCATTATAAACCTACTCTATTTTATTGGTATGCCTTACAATAAATGGCTAACTTAGGAGATAATTGAAGCGAAAGCATATACAGTAAAACCACTCTAACCGACCACCTCCAAAGATCGACCACTTCCCTATATCGATCACTTTATTTGAGTCCCAACAATACCATTGTAACCATACTCTAACCATATTCCCAACGATACCATTGTAACCACCTCCCTAAATGTACCACTTAAAGTTGGTCCCAAGGTCGGTAGATTTAGAGAGGTTTTACTGTATAATAATCTGTGTGCACACCATCTAAAGCCAAGTGGACTACACCATTACTATTGTCACTTGCCAGAATCAGCGAGTTTTGGCATTTTGAATTTTTTTAAACAAATAAACAATTAATGAGTGCAGTGCACCCGTATCAAAGTTGAATATGAAATTCAAATTTTGAAAATATGCTTTCATCGGGTCATGCAAATTTAATACCTAAACTAACGCAGCGCCCCCTACAAAGCGAACCAGACGCTGTACTCACCTCATGCTTGACGCTTATGTGTGAGCGCAGTGCAGCTTTTCCGTACTTGGTCGTGTATTCACACTGGTCACAGTGCAGAAGCTGAATCTCTTGCTCTGGAATTTGTATTCTTTAAATCAGGCCAATAACCCACTAATGCATTGCAACTGCAGCATTATGTCAAATGGCTGCTGCTGACAGACCCAATCAAAACATTCCATGCAACATTGTTTGTTTAAGCCACTGCCTCCTATGGGTCTGCCTGTAAACATGATCCAGTTCCTGGACACTCAGCTCACATCTGCTCAGTACATGATAGTTTAGGGGCCATCCACAGTTTTCAACATTTTCACGATAGTACAAGGTGTACAGCAGGGGCGACGCGTGGGGTGTCAATCAAAGTATATTTATCAGCAGCTGAAAATAGTTTAGGTCCCCACTAAGTGTTTATTACAGATCTTTCAGTTTGCTCAGTTACAAATTAAGTTCCTTCTCTATTTTTGCTACTTTCATCTGCTTTTCTTTTTGCTGTAGATGGAAGTGAATTTGCTTGGACAAGATCCTTGTGAGCCATTTTATTCTCGGTTTCACCCTTTTGGAGGAGCCCGTCTTTTCTTTGATTCAAAACGACATACCTTATTTTACCTCAAACAAGAATTCAAGGATATTTGCAAAATATTCAAGGATTTCTTTAAACAAACTCAAGGACTTTTCGTGGATAAAAGCTGATATTTCTAAATACAAGGACTTTTCAAGGACTAGTTCGGTTTTCAAGGCCTGTGCGAACCCTGTTTAAATATTTACTAAAATGTTGATATTTAAGATGTTTATAACCATGTCTTTATGTTTTGTAGTAAAATACTGATGCGTACTACTTTTGGGGGGGGGGAGGGGGGAACGGGTGTCTGGAAAAGTAGTATGCTTTGTACGACCATGAAAATGTTGAAAACTTTGGATGGTCCTTTACTCAATCTTATATATATCGTTTCGCTCAAAATTGTGTCATCTGATAGTTTTATACATTGCTGGAAAGAGAAAAAAAAACCTCAATACAGGCATTGATGTTTTATACATAAAATATGCAATTTAAACTTACTGTTTGGTATTACTGATTTAAAAAACATTAAAAAAACCCAGATATAACAGACACACTACTGCACTTACTGTTCTTGGAGTGCTTGAGGCGCCGGTGCCGGTTGACCTCTCGTTGTGTCGGGTAACATCGGGTGCACTGCTCACACTTAAATCGCTTCTCAGCTGAGATGCACACAGGCAAACAAACTAATTAACCAATTAGCCTAGGTAAATGAATCATACCTGTGTTATTGTTATTTTTCCTTTTTTTTTTTACATCGTCTTTGTAGTGTTAACTACTATATGGGTCATTTCATGGTAAATGGGGCCAATGTATTTTCCAGTATGTAATGGTCAAAAACAATTACTGAAAGAGTAAAGGAGTTATTTTCTTTATAGAACTGGTATTCTTACACTTTGGAGGGATAGATATGAAAAGATTATGGTCTAATGTAACATATTAAAAAAATGCCAACATATTCATTCCAAAAATATGGTGTTTTAAAGGCATGAATTTGTGACATGGAGAATGTGGTCTTTTCTACAGCCTACATAGAATATTACCTGTTAGTCAATAAACTATTAAAAGGACACTCTCACTTGAAATAAATGTCCACCTTGCATGCATATCTTTGTATCGTTTTCTAATTATATTCTATGATGACTAAACTGGTTCTGGACATAACTGTGGTGTCCCCTGCTTGTTATGTCAGGGAATATGCTATTGTGGGAATACCAGAGCTTCAGTCAGAAAACACTTGCTACTGTTGCATGTGGAAGCCTATTTTTCAATACCATAACTAATACTAGCATTTTTCTACACGGCTGTATGAAAATAATTGAAGTTGAAGTCCCCTATCGTTTTTGGTGTCTCCTTCAATTGTGTTACTTCCACAACCCAAAATTGGGAAGAAAATAACTTCCCTATAAAGATTTGTTTATAGTGCAGTTGTATACTTAGGGTTTCATAGCATAACAATTAAATGTTTCATGCATTAAATATTCTAAAATAATTGTTGTTATTTATGAATCATATGTTACATTCACCTTAGAGGCTGGCTAGTCAATTAATTATTATTCTGACAAGATGGTAACCTAAACCATCTTTTCCTTCACATTACTAGTATACGTATGTACAAGAGTTATCTACTCAGCGAAGAAAATAGGGAAATACACAATATTCACATTTTACCCTAATGTCATACTTTGGCCCCATTTACCATGAAACAACCCATATACAGATATACAGATATATGCATACACACACAGACACACATATATGTATATGTCGTGGGGGTGGTGAAAATGGGAAATATTGTGCCTAGAGCGGGACTCGAACCCACATCTCTGTGCATTCCGGGCCAGTGTGCTAACCATTACACCACCTAGGCTCCCTGATATCAACACACTACCCACGCCTACCTGTCTATGTGGTTACTTGCCTGAGAGGTCAGTGCAGACCACTACACTCGTCCCCCTGGAATAGTAAGTCTTTTAATGCTTACAATTACATACATACAGGCAATGCACTAACACATACACAGGGTAGGTTCAACAACTATACAGCGCATAGCTTGTACAGGATCATGGTCACGGCAACCAGTGTCGTGGGGGTGATGAAAATGGGAAATATTGTGCCTAGTGCGGGACTCGAACCCACATCTCTGTGCATTCCGGGCCAGTGTGCTAACCATTACACCACCTAGGCTCCCTGATATCAACACACTACCCACGCCTACCTGTCTATGTGGTTACTTGCCTGAGAGGTCAGTGCAGACCACTACATATATGTATATGTATATGTATATGTATATCTATATAGAGAGAAAGACACAGACATTCTGTAAGTTTTATTGAATGAAAAAAATGTGTTGATCACATTTTTATGTTTACATTGAAAATGACATAGCTTCAAAATACACTGGAAGCTGTAAGAACAGACTTAAGAAAACAACAAAAATCAAAAGAGCTGTACATGCTGCATGAGCGCTATATATAGGCTGAGTCTGGAATTGAAAACTGGTGTACTCTCTAATTCAAAACAAACAAAATCCAACAACAAAAAATCATATAAATCACCGCACCCCGAGATAGGTGTTTTGTGTGTGATTTATGGTGTCGAACACTGGCATACTCTCTAATTCAAAACAAACAAAATCCAACAACAAAAAACCCTATAAATCACCGCACCCTGAGATAGGTGTTTTGTGTGTGATTTATGGTGTCGAACAGTGGCATACTCTCTAATTCAAAACAAACAAAATCCAACAACAAAAAACCCTATAAATCATCACACCCCGAGATAGGTGTTGTGTGTGATTCATGGTGTCAAACAGTGGCATACTCTCTAACTCAAAACAAACAAAATCCAACAACAAAAAACCCTATAAATCACCGCACCCCGAGATAGGTGTTTTGTGTGTGATTTATGGTGAACGGTTCTAGAACCGCAAAACATAACTTTAAGAAACACAGAACTATAACGGCCTAGTATTGAAAACAAGCTTGATCATCCGAATTTACATGTGATGGACAGCATAAACACCCAATCAATTCTTAAACTGTATATAAGAGCGCTATTTCAATGTAGGAGTCTAATGACTGACAGGTGGCCACACACTAGACTGGGGACTCCATAATGGCGTCAAGTCTCCTGATTTGGCGGGAGATCTACATAAAATATAGCAAAATAACTCTAATCTCCTGATTTCCTGCTTGTAATTCATAATCTCCTGACAAAGAATTATTTTAGCTTGTTTGGGGTTTTTTTTTTAAAAGATGTACGCATATTTTTCGTCAAAATCCACCAGAATGCATTACTTTGCATAACTTTTTTCCCCAATCTTTCCGAAGAAGCCCCCCCCCCCCCCTAGATCCTCTCACATCCTCCCCCTTTCGGCCATGCTATTTCTCCCTAATTACAATTTGTGAATTGACGCTGGCCTGTCGGTGAGCAAGGGTCCCCCTAGTCACATTACGGCTTGCGACCACTTTGTCGATCGGTCGGTGACCGGTCGCAAGCACTGAAAATGGTCGGCGACCATTTTGGTCGCAAGGAGTTTTGGTGCAGCACTTGCAACCTCCTTGCTACCAAAATAGTTGCCCGGAGGTCGCTGAGCGACCTCTGTGGACCAGTCTACCCCTTGCTAGAGGTGATACCGGTACCCAGATGTACAGTTGTAGGCCACTTCAGCAACTGGTGGCAAATAAACCGGGAACGACTCTTTGATCGAAGTAGAATTCATGGTGTATTGTCCTTATTTTAATTAGAAGGATTAGTAGTCCAGCACATTAAGGCA
The DNA here is from genome assembly GCA_030323885.1 of Branchipolynoe longqiensis. Lineage (NCBI taxonomy): Eukaryota > Metazoa > Annelida > Polychaeta > Phyllodocida > Polynoidae > Branchipolynoe > Branchipolynoe longqiensis. The sequence goes on from CM059200.1 coordinate 39,884,685, forward strand.
TTACACTTAGCTTTAAAGAACAACGCGGCCCACTTACGTTCGTGTCTCAGTTCGTGATTCTTGATGTCTCTGATCTTGGTGGTTTTAAATGAACAGTGCTTACATTGGAAACTGGAATCAAACAACAAAAAACTGAACATTAGTCGCACCCCATAAATACTGTTAGCACAAGTCCAAGAAATCTACACTTTTGCGTAGAATGTGTCTGAGTAGCGCCAGTCACTGGAACAGAATGCATTCGGGGGTGCTGGTTCTTCCTTGAGTAAAACTGCACGAGTCAGCCAAGCGTGGCCAATGTAGCAGTCAGCAATGATCATTTGGTCCCACCAAAGCATTCCATGTCCCTAAATCTTAGGTTGATCTTATAGGGTACGTACACATGTGAAGATATGGAATTCAAGGCTTTTCAAGGCTGTTTTGATAGGAATTCAAGACTATTTTCATTTGGATTTCAACAATGTCGAATGGCCTAATTTCGGACTAATTTAGATCAGTGGGGACAGTTTAATTGAATTCAAGCTTTTCAAGACTAATTACCCAAAATAGTTTAAATTCAAGGCTATTCAACTTTTCAAGGCCTTGAAATGGGGAAAATGAAGACTTTCCAAGCCCTGTAAGGACCCTGATTTTAAACCATGATATGAAGAAATTATTTCCCAAGTAACTCAAACTTTATAAAGTATATGTATTTAGTCAAACTTTACTTTTTAATTTGTAATATAATTTATTATATGAATATAAATTGGCGGTGCCTGCTTTATTTTTATTTATTTTTTTCTGCCACTGCTTAAGTATTTATTTAATATTGAACAAATCCTGTACGTGTATTTTTGCTGCGGAGCTGTGCGCTGGCGCCACCTGTCCCGTTTCCGGTGCTTTTATATTGCTGCCATTTTAAACACATATATTTATATATCTATGTGGTGGAAGAAATTGGTGAAATTATTTAAATATATTTCTCAGAATGCTGAAAAATTAGCCAAATATATTACAACTCACGGATTATCAATCAATAACCAAGGAAATCCGCCAACTCGCGGAAGTCTTTCACCCCTGTTAGAATGAAATCGCTCAAATACTCAAGAACTGACCTTGGCTTGCCCTTCGGTGGGAGGATGTCGTGCTTCTTGAAGAGATGCTCGGTCATGGTTGACCCAGTGAAGGCAGTGTAGCCGCAGTGCGGACAGATGTGCTTCTCCCTCTGCCCCGATTCAGCGTGGATGCTAACCATGTGACGCTGCAATATTAAGCAGTTATTGCTCGATATGGGGTTTCAATGTCGAGGGACCAGACTGACGCAGTGGCTGAATCAGTAGAGCACCGGCCTCCCATGCGGGAGATCGGGAGATCAATTCCCCGTCGAGTCAAACCGATGACTTACAAAATTGATACTTGTCGCTTCCTCACCAGGCGTTCGGCATTATTAGGATATGGCAAGGATTGGTTGGCTCAGTGTCAGGATAATGTGACTGAGTGGGGATATCAGGTCATGCTGCCAGCGGTCTGGTCTTCCAGTGGGGCGGCACTATAAAGTCGCCATGAGTGCACACTCTCACAAGTCAGTACCCGTCCTGATATGACCGTAGATGTTGCCAGGACATAAAACTCCAACAACCAACCAACTTGAATGTCGAGGGAAATTAGAATGAGTACTGACCGAGGTGGATCCAAAGGACGAGGTTTGGGAGGGGGGGAGCAATACCAATTCAACAGCCCAATATCGATAGGCATTCCAGAAGTTTTAGAACATCAAAGCAATATTAGAATGACCAGACTCATTGAATGACTTTAGATTTAAACCTGTATTCATTTTGATTTAAACCAGTAACAATTTTGATCACTAGAAGCTAAAACTAGACTGAATAGAATATGCGGTGTAGTTGAGAAGATGCAGAATATTTGAAAATATGCAGAATATTTTGTAGAAATATCGCAGATATAACCCAAAAAAAACACGGAAATCCGAGAAATGGTGGAGATCTTTCATCCGTGTAATATTAAAGCTTCATAGTTCGATGAAAGGATAACATTTTTCGAACCAAAATAATGATCTAGATTTTATTCTACATATCTAACTTAGATACTGGTGCATTTATTAAGCATTTGTTGCTGCATGGAAGGGAATAATGAGTCAATTGAATAGAACCTGTTAGTATTTACTGCTGAAGTTTGGTGTTAGAATTTTGACATGCTTGCCAAAATTAATTTTGCATGTTTGCACTTCGAATGTCCATGCCTGTTTTAACTATAATTCTCCTCTCAAAGTTAGCGCCACTTAAAATAAAAATTACTTCAAACTGATGTACGGTAGATTAACAATCAACCTAATATATTTATCAAAATTTGTTTACAGAAACGCAAAATCATCGGGCTATGAAACTCTAAGGCCTCAGTTACACTACCACTTGCGACCACAAGCCGGCAACTTCCTTGCAACCAAAGCAAAAAGAAAATGGGGAAAACAATTGTCAGCGATCAGTTGGCAACCGCTCAGTGACCTCCGGGCAACTATTTTGGTAGCAAGGAGGTTGCAGGTGCTGCACCAAAACTCCTTGCGACCAAAATGGTCGCTGACCATTTTCAGCGCTTGTGACCGGTCACCGACCGATCGACAAAGTGGTCGCAAGCCGTAATGTGACTAGGGGGACCCTTACTCACCGACAGGCCAGCGTAAGACTTGAAGAGCTTGTCGCACTGCAGGCAGGGGTAGTCCTTGAGGAATGTGTCGTCGTGCATGTGCTTGTGGTGCTGCTTCAAAGATGCCTCAGACTTGAGAGACTTTCCGCACAGGTCGCAGATGGACCGCTCTGCCTGGTGCACAATCTTCTTGTGGCTGAACATCGACTTCCGGCAGTATGTGGAGTATGCGCAGTTCTCCTCCTGCAAGGGACGCCGGGAAAAGAGCGGGAAAGACGCTGACCTCAGTTGTTTATTTAGGTTTGGTAGGGTATTTTTTTAAAGGCTTAGTTTTTTTGTTTGTTTGGGTGGGGTTTTTGTTTTTGGAGGTGGGGGAGGGGACTTTAGTTTGGGCGGGGGGAGGGGGGGACTTAGTATTTAGGGGATTTGTGGGTTTAATTATAAATATATACAGATAAATATAACTAAATAATATTACCTAGCATAACTAAATAATATTACCTAGTATTACCAACGTATGATATGGCCTAAGAAGGAAAAAGGTGTTTTTGGTTGCGCATCCAAGCCTGCAAAAAGTGAGCCAACCATAATTCTTTTCACATGAAATGATTTAATCTTTAGAAATAAACCCTTTCAGACCATGTGAGTGAGTGACTTGGGAGGTTTTACGCCATGTCGGCAGCCATGGCCATATTCTTATTTCACACCATCACAAACACTTGATGGTAGAGACGGTTAAAAAAACCTAAAAAACTACCATACTTTTTTTAATTTACTGCAATAGGAAACATAACTATAAGCACATGCAAATGTCCTTGGTAATAACCACAATGCATGATAATGGTGCTATTACTAGTACATTGAACAAAGTGGAATTAATGCACTCAGACTACTATTCACGGCAAACGGAAAGTGTAAATAACTGAATTATACACGGCAAGAACACCAGTCACTCGGTGATAATATACCCGTATATATTCTGATAAATGAAAATACATCCCAAGAAAAATAAACGTAATAATAAAAACAATAATAATGAATTAAAAATGCAATAATTTCTTTTTAAATAATCAATTAAAAATTTCAGCTTCAATTTTTTTCATTTAAAATTTTAAATCTTAATTTAATTTATATCACAAAAATTTAATTTATATCTTTAACAATTTACTAATAACAATTTATTTTAATTAAAAACTTGATAAAAATAACTATTTGATTAAAATTTCAACAATTTTATTTCTAATTAAAAATTGGTGAGCTTACCTGACAAAAGAAGAGCCTCGGTAGCTCCATGCCTTCTTGGAAATGGTTGGCGACGTTGTGGACTTGCAGCTTATTCTTGTCAGGGAACCTCAATTTGCAGATCTTACACCAGCCATTCTGCTTGTTCCTGTGCACTGTCGCCTTGTGTAAGTACAACTTAGCCGGTGTGTCAAACATGTCACCACACACCGGACACTCGCCATTCCGTATCTTGCTGAGAAGTTTGGTTTTGGCAGCCTTAGAACGCTTTCTTCTCGGCTCCACTCTGGCACCGACACTGACTGCTCGCAAGGCCATGCTACTTTTGCCGCGTGATATTCCCTTGGTGCTTCCTGTTTTAGCTGATGGCGCTTTGCCCTTGGTTTTATTCCTGGACCTTGGCGTGAATTCAGGATCTCTATTGGAGTCTGACTCCATATCTGATATGGTGTTATCCCCAGAGTCCCCTTCATAGAGCTGCTGGTTCTCTGTAGAGGTGTTGTCATCCTTGAAGCAAGAGGAGATCCACTCTTCTGTTAACAGCGGAGGAGGTGGTGCTGTCAAATCTCTGTCGGAAGTGAAATTGTTCTGGGCCGCTCTTGATGTAGATGTCGCCTGAGATTTCTTAGAATCCTTGGTTGTGTTACGTAATCTCTTATCCACGGTTCTCCCTATCATCTTGGGAGTTTTAGGTTCCCATATACTCCCATCGTCAAATGGTCTCTCTGTGCGTTCTCCGCGGTCTGTTCGAACAGTTCTCTGACCCAAGTCGCGCTTGTCTATGCCATCATCTGAGTAAGCCTCATCATTCTCCACAGTCATCCCAATGATTTGCCACTCATTGCATAACTGCCAGAATTCATCAAGAGGGGAATCAAGCAACTTCCCCGTGTAGAGAAACTCAATGAGCTTCAAGCAGACCTTGTATGAGTAATGCTCCACTTTGATCTGAACCAACCCGTCTTGGGACATGGTAGTTGGACTGAGGCAACGCGCTTTTAGGTATGGCGAACAGGCGCTGAGGACAACACGGTGTGCATGTAACACTTCGCCACCTATGTCAAACACGACATCGCACATGATGCCCTCAGAACGCAGACACCAGAGCTGCTGACACAAGGCTGCCTGGTATCGACCTGTCGAGTCATGGCTGTGAATTTTTGGAGAATCCATAACTATTGGTGCGGACACGAGGAAGTCCTACAAAAAATATAGCAAACAGATAAGTAAGGATCAGCAAGATGGTTCCTCTAAATATGCAAACTGCAACTATCAATATTCTCAAGATAATGGTTGAATAGAATATTGCACAATATTGGTCTGTTAGGGGAAAAAACCAAATCACATTTCTCATAACAATAAAGTCACAGCAGTTGTTTGATGATAATTTCATTTTAGAAAATAAATTGAGTACAGTAAATGGTCATTCTTGCCAGAATTTTAGTTTTAATCATATAAAAATAATTTAGATCTCAAGAACAGTCCACTATTTTGGTAAATTTACCAAACAGCTTCCGTGTTGAAAATTATCTTAATCCATGAAATAATTAACTCATATCCACAAGGACATGATAGGAAAGTGCTATACACTGATACACACCTCTAGTCTACCAAATCAGTAGTTGACCGATAAAATAGGTATGATTTAAACTAGCTGTTATTGTACCATCATTAGAAAGGGACGGTCCCATCATTTTGGTGTGATGGGATAGAAATTAAGCTTTTACTCGCACAGTGATCTAGACGGGATCTAAACAAAATTCAAAAGGTTTGAATCAAATTAGACTAGTTCTACCCAGCAGTGAAACAAGTGTTAACACACTTATCCGCTATGAGCAGGTAAATAAATTCATCACACACAAAAAAGACCAGTGCACAGGTGGTCTGCCTATCTGATAGTGCTCTCTTCAACTCGGATTCTAACAATCAGTTGATGTAATCCTATCTTTAAAACAAAGTCACCCGCTTCACTTACGCACCTTTGGTGGTTTCATTTCGTAGTCAACCTCACTGATGTCATCAGGGAGATCTCCTAGTTCGTTGTCAGAGCTGCCGGAACTGGACAGCATTTCTACGTCGTCATGTACAGGGCAGTCGATATCCAGCTCACAGTATTCAGCCACAGTCATCGGTTGGGGAAGCTTGAGCGTAGTGGCGACACGCTGGCAGAGCACTGCCAGCTCAATGCTGTTCCGCTCATCCTCCTTGCTATCTCTGCTGACTGCACAAGGGGACGTTGGCGCTTCACCGGTACCGGGATATATGTTGCAATGGTGAAAGCAATCCTGTACGGTCTTCAGTGAGATCCGACCAATGGCTCTATCCAACCAGGTGATGGCATGGCGAGCATTGATGGACTGCATGATATTGATTGTCGTGTAAGGAGCATCAGTAATGTTAAATCTACCAGACTTGGAATCAGTAGCAATGGCAGGAACATTGTACCCACTTGCAGCCATGGTGTTGAGGTTTACAGATGTGACATTGTCAGATATAACCTCAGGATTAGTATTAGCAGTAGCATTATCATTAAAAATGCTATCAATGACATTGCTGGCAATGACAGATACATTGTCGCCACAAGTGGCAATTTCATCTGAGATGCCTTTCACAGGTGTAACATCCGCATCAGCTCCATTCGTCCTGATAAAATGCTGCAGCAGCTGCTGACGGTAGAAGCCTTTGATCTGCTTTACGATGCCCTGGTTAAGGATGGAGGTGGCTTCGTGTGGCAGAAAAACCATCTTCACATTGCTCAAGGCAATGCGGCGCGGGTGAGACAGCTCTTTCTTTAACAAGAGGAGGACATGGCGGTTTTGTAGCAGCATCCGGTTGTTAAATCCCATCACCCACTCCTGGAACAGTTCGCTTGTCATCAGCGCCTTCCGGTGAGCTCGCCACGCAAGTGGAAAGAGACTACGATCCATACTTCGGAAACAAGACGGGCACTTACGCTGACCAATGAGCACACTCTTCTGGAACTCGCCCTCAAAGTTGACACAAAGAGTAAAGGTCAAGCGCTCCTCGGTAGCATCGCCTGTGAGTGTTTTATCTGGAAGAGCCCTATAAAGGAGGGCAGCCTCACCCATCGTAAACACATCCTTAGGGGCGTAGCTCTCAAGCAATTCAGGAATCTGAGCATGGCTAGGTGTCAATGGGATAACAACAATGGTCTTTTCCTGGTCATCCGGGACCCTGCGTTCAGATATGTGGTGTCGATTCTTGAACCTTGTAAGCCAGCCACTAGAGGCACAGAAGTTATCGAGGCCAAGCTCTGCAGCTATCTCAAGTGCTTTTGTTCGGATTTCCACCCCGGTGACTTTTTCTTCGTTGGACCGACGCCCATTATACCATTCAAGCATGTTAGCATCCAGCGCTGCCATGTCGTCGTTCCTTCTGACCCGCCTAATGTTTGAATCTGGACATAAAGTGAACTGTGCAAGAATCTCATCCCGCTTCTGTAGAATATTCCAGACCTGTGACTTGCCAATCTCAAAGGAATCCGCTAACTGACGATGAGTACGTCCTTCAGCAGCTTGTATGATGGCGACTTTTTGTCGAAGTGTCAGAGACTTGCGGTAGGACTTCTTCATCTTGACAGGCTAGACGAAATTATAACAAAACATCAAATTCTCAGAGAGTAATTGAACATGCACCAGTAATTGAAATAAAATGTAATATTTTGGCTAATTTTTCTTCTTAAAAAATGTATAGCGGTTGTGTGAGGAAAACGGAGGCAATAGTCTGAAAAATAAATATGGAATAATATGTCTTACTGCTATAGAAATCAAAACAACCGACAATATGATGGCTTCAGATAACAATGAACATGTCCAGCTTATCATTTGAGCCCAATTCTTTGTGTAGGGTCCCACAATATTAAGTCGCCCAGTAAACACCGTCATATTTAGTATCATTGTAAATAAAAGTAGAGTAGTTTACAATGTCTTTCCCCTAATTTCAACAAATGTTCAGGGGAAGATGTAACAATAAGGAAGAGGAGCATTTCAAATTCACCATGACCACAAAAGAATTCCTCTATCTATATTTCTATATTAAATACATTATATTAAATATTAAGTTAGCTACGAATATATGTGTGTATATAATATTTATTTTATATTGTTAATATAGCATATATAACGCAATATAATAATATCTAGTTTGTATATATATGTATAAATATATATACTCCCAGACGGATATTCTTCTGACTTAACCTTTAAATAATTTAATATAATATATTTAACATAGTATAATTATAACGTATACATAAATTATATGTAATAACCTATAGTATATATACTATGCATATATACATATATAAATTATATATATAAATACACATTACAATTACATATATGTGCATATATAAACACACACATACGCAATATCATTAAAATATTATACACAGACATGATAAGTTGGAAGCACCTACCCAAAAATTAAAATGTCAAAAATCAGAATATATATACAAGTACAAAACAGGTAGCTGAGGGGATTAATGTCTACAGTGGCAGCTTACCAGCATTAGCATCAGCTCCCACCCCAGCATTAGCTGCCACCCCGATAAAGCATTGCCATCAGCCTCGCTATATCAACACCCCCGGCATTACTAAGCCATAATAATTATTTCAACCATTTGTAATAATAAACAAAATAATACACAAATTAATTACATATAGTAAATCCATTACTTTCAATCCTATCGACTAATAAAATATTTAAATAAAATTAATAAGTAAAAGATCCATAAAAGATTAATTCACCGTTTCAGATAAAAACACTTGGGAGAGCTCATAGGATAATTAAAGGTGCATAGTCCGATGCTTTTGAATCACTACCATATATATATTTTAGATAAAGATATTAGATTGATTGGTATAATCTACTTTACTTTACTTTTGAAGTAACTTTGATTTAAATGATGTTATAAATGTCTATCACTGTAGATGTTTGAAGTAAAATTAAATGCATTTTAACATGTTTTTTTTGTTTTTTTGTTGGGACATTAGTTGTTTAAGCAGGGAAAATTTCAATCATAGACGAATGGTCTTCCTCATTCCACTGCTCCTTGGCCTATCCTAATAATGCCGAACGCCTGGCTAGGAATCGACAAGCATCAATCAAACGGGAGACGGAGGCTGTAACTCATTCGGCCATCCCGCCTGATTGGGTTGTACGTCGAAATGCTAGACATCATAGGCTTCAGCAGTAACAGGTTCTATTAAATTGCTTTGTATTTCTTCTATGCTTCAACAAATGCTTAATAAGTGCACCAGTATCGAACTTATTCGAAGTATTTCCTTTTGTACCCTATATACACATATTATCTTTGTTAATGGATTTAAATAATAATTTAAATCAGCTATCCTCATATATTGTGTGGTTAAACTAATGAATAATAATTTGAACAAAATCTGTAAAGAATAAGCCTAGTAATGATGCTGATATAACAAGGTCAAGGGCAATGCTTTATCGGGGCAGGAGCTTTTTTTTTTTTTTTTTAATTGAGGCTGTATTTATACTGTCCATAGCATATAAGCCCGGGTACCCAGGCTTGTTTTCAATGCTGGCCAGTTGTAGTGTTGGTGTTATCTTACCACACAGTGGCTGCTGATAAGGTATTTGATTGCCTGCATTTCAGTAGCAGATAGATAATTGGTTGGTATGGTTAGTAGCCTATGTTAGTTTTTTTGGATTTTCTTGGTATATATGTTTTTATTTTTCTACTCTTATTACTAGACTAGCCTACTCCTATTTACATATCATAGGCTTGTACGTAGCTGTGTGGTGTGTTATCTGGCTACTTTTGGCATGGTTACCTTCCATTGGGCGTCCCGCTGGTGGGCCGTGACATATCACATGCCCCTTTGCAGTGCAGCTTATTGGGGGTTTCCTAGCCTTATTTTGCACAGATATTTTTTGTAAGTTTTTAGGTCAGGAATTTGTCGTTCCTTTACCGTTTGGGCATTCCACACCTTGGCAGCCATTTCCAGCGTGCTTCTCTCATGAGCTTTTATTTGGCTTCTGGTCTGCTTTAGTAGTGGCGCATTATTTGCTCTAGTAGCCCTTTGTGGTTTTGTTAGAAGTTTAATGTTTTGACTATAGCTATATGCTAATGTTTTCAAATGAATTATTCTCCTATTTTCTAGTAGTTTCACTTTGGTTCTTTTGTGTATGTCATAGGTTGGGTGCAGCTTGTCTACTCTTAGACAGATTTTTAGGGCTCTGTTCTGCAGTGTTTGCAGTTTTTTTAGTAGTTCTTTTCTCGCACCCATGTAGTTTACATCTCCATAGTCAAAATAGGGGAGCACCATGCCCTTGAAGATTTTTATTGACATTTCTTGTGTCATGTAGTCTCTTAGCTTTGCAAATAGCCACAGTTTGTGGTTTACTTTTTGTATAATTTTATTTATACATAGGTTGTAGTTTAGTTGGCTGTCCAACTCAAGGCCTAAGTATTTGTAATGGTCTACATTTTCTAGTGTTTGGTTTCCTAACTTACAGTGTAGTTTTCATTCTGGCATTTGTTTATGCGAGAAGAGTAGTGTTTTTGATTTGCTTGTGTTGATGGTTATTTTGTTGGACTCACACCACTCATCTAGTTTTAGTAGGAGTTTATTTAGTTTAGTTATTACCTCCTCTTCTGTGGTGCCATTTGTGTATATGACTGTGTCATCTGCATATAGTTGGAGGCATTCAGTTTGCAACCATTTTTCAAGGTCGTTTATATAGATTATAAAGAGTAGTGGCCCTAACACCAGCTAATGCTGGTGCCAGTGGTGGGTAAGCTGTCCAATCTTGGTAGGTGCTTTGGTTTAAAAGATTTAATATTTTCATCGGACTATGCAGCTTGTGAATTTTATAACAGGTCTTAATATAAAGAAATAAAGAAATCATGTTGCATAAATAAAGGTGCCGCACCTTTGCCTCCTTACTGTCGGCATCATCTTGGCTGCCTTTGTTTGCAGCAAGCTCCTCATCCTCGACTTCACTGTGAGTCGGACACCAGGTATCGATGTCACAATACTCAGTGACTGCCATTGGATCAGGGATGTTGAACAGGACGCATGCATCATGGCACAGCTCGGCCAATGCCAGGCTATCATCTTGGATGTCGCTGCAGTCTAGTAGTTGGAGCGAGCATGCCGGCGTCCCAGCATCTCCATAATAGCTGTGGAAGCATTTCTGTACAAGGTCCGGGCTGTGATTCTTCATTGCCACATCAAGCCAGGCAAGCGCGTGGTGAAAGTTCACCCGCGTCACAATGTCAGCGATGGTGACATTGGTGCAGCCAGACAAGGCCTCGCCGCCCTGGATGACATACTCAAGCAGCTGCTTCCGGTACAGCACCTTCATATGCTGCATGAGACCTTGGTGGAGGATGGAGCTGGCACTGGCTGACAGGAACTCCATCTTGATATTGCTTAACTCGATGGTGTCGGGGTGAGATTGGTTGACTTTTAGTAAGAGGATAACATGTCGGTCCTCAAGCTGCATCCGGTTGTTAAAACCACTCACCCACTCCCAGAATATGGACTTTGTCATCAAGGCCTCCTTGCTCGCTCGCCAGGTCAGCGGAAGATCTCTTCGGTCCAGAGTCCGAAAACAAGGCGGATGCAGCGAAGTGCCTATGGCAAGGCTCTTCTGGAACTCTCCTTTGAAGTTCACGCAGAAAAGCAATGTGATGCGCTCATTTGGATCTGAACTGTCACAGTTTGGTGCCTTATCAGGCATCGCCCTGTACAGAAGGGAAGTCTCGTCCAGGGTAAAGACATCTCTTGGAGCGAATCCTTGTAACACAGTTGGTAGAGATGCGTCAACCTCAACACTTCCTTGCACGGACTGACCTGAACGCCTGTTTTGGGTCTGCTGTAGAAGGAGATGGCGAGACTTGAACCGAGAGAGCCATCCATCCGACGCTGTGAAATTGAACAGCTCCAACTCTGCGGCAACTTGTGTCGCCTTACCTTTTATCATTGGCCCGGTGACATGCTGGTTCTGAGCGAGTAACTCAGTGTACCACTGGTATACTTGCTCGTTCAAGACTGACTTGTGAGGCGATAGTTGGCGCATTTGGTTCGGGTTGAGGGTCTCTGCCTGCCGCAAAATTTCATCTTTATTTAAGAGAATTGACCGGATCTGTGTCCTCCCGATATTGAAAATCTCGGCAAGCTGGCGGTGCGGCCGGCCATCAGCTGCCTTCAAGATGGCGACCTTCTCACGAAGAGTGAGAGACTTCCGGTAAGTTCTCTTGGCAGCAGACATGGCGGAGAAGGAAACTTATCTATTAAAGAAAAGAACAAATATAAGGGATCTATATATATATATACAGAAAAACCTATCTAAATCGACTGACCTTGGGACCGACTCTAAGTGGTCCATTTAGGTAGGTGGTCGGTTTTAGGTAGTTAGAATATGATTAAAATGGTATTATTGGGACTCAAATAAAGCAATCGATATCGGGGAGTAGTCGATCTGTGGTCGGTTAGGGAGGTTTTACTATATATATATACTGTGTATGTTTTTGCATGTTATATTGTTGAGTAAGTAGGATCAATTATACTCGTGTACAATTGGTCTTCCTAAGTTCCTCATTTCACTGCTCCTTGTCCTGTTCTACTAATATCAAGCATTAATTTTAATTAAAAGCTGCTCCATGGCTTGGAAATTAGAACCAAAATAGAATCCAAATACTAAATAAAATGTAAATACTAAATATAAAATATAATTTAGATATAAAATAGAATCCAAATGCAAATTATAATTTAGATATAAAATAGACACCATAATACAAAATCGAATCTAGATACAAAACTGAATCCAAGTACAATATAGAATTCAGATACAAAATAGATAACAAACACAAATTTGATACAAAATAGAATCCAAATACAAAATAGAATTTAAATATAAAATTAACACCAAAAACGCTATAGAATTTAGATACAGAATAGAATCCAAATGCGAAATAAAATTTAGATGCTAAGTATACCAATATATGTTATGGGCATCATAAATACACCCATCACACACACAAACAAAATGTAGATTTTGTTTTGGAATTTTGGAGCAACACTAATGCGATAGAGAACACTGTTGCTAGGACGTAAAACAACCACAAACAAACACTGCACAGATAGGGAGACAACATTGGAAACATTATGCTTGATACCGTTTTACTACCCTAAAACTGAAAAAGTGTTCACATACATGTATACAACTTTTAATTTGCTTGAAAAGTAGCTCATCAACAGATCAGGAACATCAACATTTTCACTATTTCTGTCGGTTAAGTGCCCGTGGGTCTGCCATTCAGTGCTGCCCTCTAATGCCTGGCACAGACCTCCCGTATACGATTCATGCGCTAAAACTGACTGCGCTTCACAACCCGACCCGTCCCGTTTCGTGACGTAAAACTGGCGGATTCATTTTTCTAATGTCTTGCGATTCGAGTTTTAAGCACTAAATCTGAGTTTTAAGTCACGAATCGTAAGCATCAGTGTCTTAGGGGGGTCACACACCTAAAGACTGAAACCGACTAAAACTCAAACTTAGTCGCGAAACGGGCAGTTTTAGGTTTCATACGGGAGGTGTGTACCAGGCATTAGTCGACATTGATTAATCACCTTTGATCATCCCAACCATTTTTCTGCACATGCACAGATCATATAAACTCGGGTTGCATAAATGAATTCACTCAGGGTGTAAAAAATGGTGGATTAATCCAAAATGTTGTTGAAAATAACTAATATAACAACAGCAAGATAGGATTTAAAGTATTTTATGATTGCATAGTTTGTTATATGTCCATTTCATTAATCTGGGTGGTCATACTTTTTTTCCTTTTAAAAAAAACAACATGTAACTTCGGTCAAGTGGGACTTGTACTGGTATCTATACACAGCAGTACAGGCTGACATTACAGGTACCAGCACAAATGTGATGTCATTGCTCTCAACACCTCCAGCCAAGACGTGAGGCATTGGAGTCGGATCATTTTGCACACGGCCTGTGTTTTTTAAGGTACACCTTTGCTTTGGGTGTTCTATTTGAAATTCTGACGACCGGGATGATTTGAATGGTCCAGACCGTGACAATGGATGACGGCCCTAGTGTGCATGTCATTTTCAAACACATTAAACCCTAATTGACCAATTTCATATGACGTCAGCACATGTATTTAGGTCAGTGCGCGCGCTGTTTGGCTGCAGGACAAGATCCGGTCAGACTGTAAACTCAATGGCTATGGGCAATCTTCATAGAAAAAAGGTGAAATATCTCTAAAACCACAACACCTAGAAACAAACTGATTGGAATACAGATAGAAAACATGTTTACCAAAAAGATTATATTAAATTGATACGGTTAGGGTTCTGGATTTCTATAAATTTGGAATAAAATCGACGTTTTGCACTGCGCTTACCGGCAAACTCAAGGTATTGTCAATGGCAGTGAGCAATCTTCATACAGAAAAAGTTAAATAGATCTCTAAAACCACAACACCTAGAAACAAACTGATTGGAATACACATAAAAAACATGTTTACCAAAAAGATTATATTAAATTGATACGGTTAGGGTTCTAGATTTCTATTAATTTTGAATAAAACTGACGTTTTGTACTGCGCGTACTGCAACACAATGCATTGTCAATGGCAGTGAGCAATCTTCATACAGAAAAAGTTAAATATCTCTAAAACCACAACACCTAGAAACAAACTGATTGGAATACACCTAGAAAACATGTTTACCAACAAGATTATATTAGATTTATACGGTTAGGGTTCTGGATTTCTATTAATTTTGAGTTAGGGTGCGCATACTGGCAAACTCAGTGGCAGTGTACATTAGTTCTGCAGCCAAGATGCGTGCACATACAAGATGTTTACAAACATTGAAAGGGGTCTATATTCGCAATACCATCATATGAAAACAAATACACCCGAAATGGTAGACAGGAAGTGTGAACACTTATTTGTCTCCCCCCTCACACATATCATTTTAAAGAACAGTGAAGTAGCACAGTATTGAAGAGAGAAGGCATTGAATATATAAATATATTGGTATAAAAATACCAGTATCATATGAGTATAATATTGGTCATTTGATGAGTATTGAGGAAGATTGCATGCATACAATGTATGATACATGATACAACGAAACTTTTAAAATAGAACTTTGAACTCGCTGGTGAATTTTCCTCCCTAGCTTGTATAAAGTATCCCTACAAGAGTACCAGTGTGGCAGTGAGATTTCCCTGACTCGCCGATTGGAGCCATGGAGGGTACCTAGACTCGGTGATGGCGTGGGTTTGGTATCGACCTCCCACTTGCTGCCATGGCTCAGTGGCTGGGCCGGCTCTGGGCCGACACGCCCAAGCCGATACCCTGGCCAATGTCACCCTGCTGAGTAGACCCTCGGTGAAAACCGCCCCAAATCAACAAATTTAACAAGGCATTAATGCTTCCAAATGGGAAATAAGTTGCTATTGCATGAGTATATCTATTTCCCCTCCAGAATGCGTGTAATAATTGACAAGTATCAGACCAGTGGGACACTCTTTATTTACCACACCATGACCATCGGCATCGTCGATAGTGTTTTCGTGAATTCAACGCTAGATTCTTGTAATATCGCCTACATACCGAAAGAAGTCACGGTCTGTCGGCAGCAAACTGGATTGTTTCCGTACCTGCAATGTGTGCCTAGTTATTAACTTCTTCCCTTAGTATGCGTACAGGCCATTACCATTAAAATTGTCCTTGGATAGGTGTCGGTAATCTCGGAGAAAGTTGATGTCAATAATGTTTAGGTGTTGGGGGCCCGATTTGGAGCCTGAATCCTCCTGCACGTGGTTACCATTAGGTGGCGACACCACTGCCTGCTAACAATACCCCCCCCCCCCACCTCCCGGGACACCCTTGCCGGTGTCGCAGTTTGAGCGCCAGCCAGTTTCAGCTGACTGTCAGTTACATGCGCATGTGTCAAAATCTAACAGCATCATCAGTAACCTTATGAATTTAAGATAATGTTTTTGGTAAAGATGTTTTCTATATGTGTACCAAGCGATTTGTTTCTAGGTGGTGTGCTTTTAGAGATATTTCACGTTTCCTGTATTTTCTGTATGAAGATTGCTCACGACCATTGACAATGCCTTGAGTTTGACAGTACGCGCAGTGCAAAACGTTAGTTTTATTTAAAATAAATAGAAATCAAGAACCCTAACCTTATAAATGTTTCTATATGTGTACTAACCGATTTGTTAATAGGTGGTGTGGTTTTAGAGATATTTCACTTCTTCTGTATTTTCTGTATGAAGATTGCTCACGACCATTGACAATGCCTTGAGTTTGAGTGTATGCAGTCAGCTGAAACTGGCAGGGTGCTCAAACTGCAACACCGGTGTTGCAGTTTCAGTGGCAAACCAGTTTGCGAGGGACACATCGCTTCTGCGCATGCGTCAAAATCAAACAGCATCGTCACTAACCTTATCAATTTAATATAATATTTTTGGTAAAGATGTTTTCTATATGTGTACCAAGCGATTTATTTCTAGGTGGTGTGGTTTTAGAGATATTTCACTTTTGCTGTATTTTCTGTATGCAGATTGCTCACGACCATTCACAATGCCTTGAGTTTGACGGTACGTGCAGTGTAAAACATTAGTTTTATTCAAAATTAATAGAAATCCAGAACCCTACCGTTATCAATTTATTATAATCTTTTTGGGACACATGTTTTCTATATGTGTACCAAGGGATTTGTTTCTAGGTGGTGTGGTTGTAGAGATATTTAACTTCTTCTGTATGAAGATTTGCTCACGGCCATTGACATTGCATTTGAATGGATGTGTCCCTCGCAAACTGGTGTGCCGCGGAAACTGCAACACCAGTTTTGCAGTTTCTGCGGCACACCAGTTTGCGAAGGACACATCGTTTCTGCGCATGCGTCAAAATTGAACAGCATCGTCACTAATATGATGCTTTTGGTAAACATGTTTTCTATATGTGTACCAAGCGATTTGTTTCTAGGTGGTGTAATTTGAGAGATATTTGACTTTTTCTGTATGAAGATTTCCCTCGCAAACTGGAATGCCGCGGAAACTGCAACACCGGTCACCAAGCTTCCCATTGGTGTCGCCACCTAATGTAAATTCATATATTCCAGGTTTTGGAGCTCTCCAATATTATTATCAGAATGATCAATATCCTTGTGACTTGTATCAACGTAGTCGGATTTAGATAAATGATTCACCCCGTACTTGCTCTAAGCCGGATTGTGTATGTGAATATTGAAGTAAAGAAATGTTATCTATTATTTTCATACTATATTTATTTCAAGTGCGCCAAATTTAAGGAATATGACCATGCATAAATACATCGGCCTACACATAGGCCGTAATCGATAAACACGAGCCGGTGTCGTATCGTCAGCGGCCTGTCATCGTCAGCGGCCTGTCGTCGCTTCTGCGCATGCGCGGATTTTCGCACGTTGCGGCGATCACTGCTATTTGTTTTGTTTACACTCGGCGATTCGACGCTGATCGAGCTGCTACGTATATCGCTTGATTTAAGGTTATTTAATAATTCATATTGAGTATTATTCTGTTAAATATGATCGCATTCAATAATCCACCCCAACACCCACCAACCCAGGGATCCATAGTCTAAATCCCATGCGCAGAAGGCACAGGCGCTGACGATACAGACCCGGTGTGGCGGTTTCAGCGCCCGGTCAGTTTCAGCGGCCTGTCGTGGCTTCTGCGCATGCGCGGATTTTCGCACGTTGCGGCGAGCACTGCTATTTGTTTTGTTTACTGCTACGTTGTTAGCTGCTACGTTAATATCGCTTGGAATTTAAGGTTAATTTAATGAAATTTCATTATTTGAGTATGTAATTCTGTTAAATATGATCGCATTCAATAGATTTCGGCCTGATCGGACCCTAACACTGCCGGACACCAGTTGAGCTTGTAGCCGGCGAGGCCACGGGTGTTTTGCATATGTCTTAAAATCCGCGCATGCGCAGAAGCCACGACAGGCCGCTGAAACTGACTGGGCGCTGAAACCGCCACACCGGGCGACTCGGCTCACCCGAGTCGTCAGAATTTCAAATAGAATCCCGCGAGTGGAGTCGACAAATACACGTGCCTTGTGCAAAACAACCCGACCCCAGTAACCCACCTCTTAGCTGGGGTTTGCAAGGAGCGATGACGTCACATTTGCGCTGGTACCATTCCGCAGGATAACAGCCACTGGTACCAGTCATACATTTCTTTTTGTTGGTAATAACATAGATTAATTAAATGGAAATATCACTAAACTATGACATCATAAAAATATTTAAATCATATTTTGCTGTAATTATATCAGCTGTTAAAAAACAAATAAAAGGGCCACCATTTTTGTCACCCGAGTGTGGAGAAGCGTATTCGATTATTTGACCCGAGTCTGCAAGATGTACGCATGCGCCAAAAAGTGGCTCGGGTGACTAGAGTCGATTAATCAATTATGCCCATAGATAAAAGATTCACCCCGTACTTCCAGTACTGTAAGTAAGGGGTTAATCTGTTATCTAGCCTACACACAGATACACACATACGTACATACTATACTAGTTTATGCTATACTATAGACCTACTATACTATAATATACTATGCTATATACTATGCCATGCCATGCCAAACAACCGTATACATAGATCTAGATTATACGTACATAGCCTACATACATAGATCTACATACACACAAACATAGGCCTACATACATATATACATTGCATTACATACACACATACAGCACTTCTCCTTGGTTTGTATAAAGTAGACCTACAACAGTACCAGTGTGGCAGTGAGATTATTGTAGTATTCATACTATTACTTCTATGTTATTCACATGTATGTTTATATTTACCTACTATGGACCAACTTATGTAACTACCATAATGCTGAGTCTGAAATAAAGAATTGAATTGAATATATATGTACATATACTGAATAATCAAATGTTTTAGTCTACAGGTGTAGCAGGAAATCGCAAACCCTGTAAATCGCAAACCCCAACTTGTGATTTCCCAGGAAATCGCAAACCCCCATGCCCATGTGATTTCCTAGGAAATCACATATCCCCCCTGGAAATCGCAAACCCCCCATGTTTGGCAGTCTTTATCCTCAGGAAAACATCTTTACGATAATGCTGTTCTTAATTTAGACTGCACATGCGCAGAAAATGGCCTTTATTCACAGATGTCGCCACTGTGTCCGTTCTAAAGGCCAGGTAAAGAGTAGTCGGGTTCCAGTACCCATGTTTTCCACTAGGTGGCGACCTCGGTTGAAACAAAGGCCAGGGGACCAGACTAGGTAAAAAGGTGCAGCAATATCCTGGTATTATCACTCAGTTTCAGGATCAATGTCATTAGCAAAATGGCCTTTTTAGTGAGAAGGGTCCACAGCGACGAAATGACGAAAAATGCGTTCCCACTGGGTAATATCGAGCATACCCTTGCAGGATGAGTTTCCCATTCATTAAGTAGTGATATTGTGTGATTTAAACAGAAATCAATGTAGATCAATTTCAAATATACTTCAAACAATTTAATCTGTGCAAAAGATACATAAATATGTGATAATGTCTGAACAAACAACAACAACAACATAGTCAAATAATATTTTACTACACTGCTAGCTCTGTGGAGGTCTAGCCTGGTCCCCTGGCATTCATTTGCTCAGGCAGAGGCATAGGAGTTTTCATCTATTATCGTTCAGTTTCCAACCTGGTCCCCTAGCCTTTGTACCGGAAACAAGTTTAAATGAGCTCAAACAAGTTCAACCCCAGCTGGTTGGGTCGCACCGTGGCTAGTTGTGTCCCTCCGTTTAGCGCTGAATATGCTTATGTTTTTAGTTCCAACTTCAGTTACTGCATACAGTAAATAGAACCATTTTAATATTCCAAATTCTTATTGTGCATGCACCAAATATCTCAATGAACCACCATTTACTAGTGTTTTATTTGAATATTATAAAATGCTACAAAGCATGGGGGGTTTGCAATTTCCAGGGGGGGGGGGGTGTTGTGATTTCCGAGGAAATCGCAAACCCCGGAGTGTGCGATGTCCAGTGTTTGCAATTTCCTGCTACACCAGTACTCTAAAGCCCTAAAGAAAGGTTCTTCAGGTAGGCACATTGTCACGGGTAAGACATGGTGCATAAGATATCAAAGACCCTATAACACTAAGACGGCTCACTCCCTATCTCTCCCATGGTAATGTGAAGTTTGCAGTGCCATCTTGTGGTGGGTTTGATCAGTAAACACATAAAGGGTGAGAGGGTGAGTTTAAAATAAAAAAAGAGAGATTGCCTGTCATTTGGATGCCGATGTTGCACCTACCGTCTGGTCCCCTCTGCCCCGCCCTCCCTCATTCCCCCGCCCTCCCCCGCTCTCTTTCCCTCGCTCCCCCGCTCCCTCTGCTCCCTCCGACAGTGCAATATTTTGACATGGATCTAGGTAAAGAAATGAGCTTCTAATTGTTGCCTTGTCCTAAGCGACCTCTCCCACCTTCTATATAGTGTGTGAAATAGAATGTTTTTTGCTGGGAGAGAGGAAAATTGTTCATACCCCACAAGTGGCACTCCCTCAATAGGAGGAAGCAAAGAGCTGCTCAATCTACCCCCGCCGCCCCCCACCTCAGGAGAACCGGCTGCGGGGTGCTCCTCCTTCTGCACGGAGTGGCTCCTCTTCGAGCTCCCTCAGTCCGTCCTCCCGTGTGTCCGTGTCGGCTGGCCAGTAGATCACAGACGGTATTACACTGCGGACACATCATGCAGACACACCTAGGACCCCAGCGGCACTGGTCTTTAATTACCCCTATGTGACCGCCAGAATCCCTCAGAGAGGGGTGGGCGCCGGCCAACTGTGTATGCAGTTAGTTGTCATTCACCTTACTGACACCTGTCATCTGAACGTCGCGGTCTGCGTCGTCGGCTGTGTAGCCTATCTCTGACGCTGAACTTGGGAGAAAATAATTCTAGTAATCTCAAAAGATCCATCCCAGGTCCGGAAATCTCCTGGGTAATTTCCCTGGGTGGGTAAAGGAGGACCTATAAGAGTCCTCCACCCACATCGACCATGACTGCGTGAGACACAGTTTGGGACTCGACTGCCTGGAGGCAGCCGCTACACCACACGCAGAATTCATGGCAGTTTGAGCAGGTGGTCGGGCAGCAACTGCGAGTTGACCTTTAACAGCAACTCTTCTATAGAGTCATCGTCACTGACTTATAGTCAATAATTAATATGCCTGCGGTGTCGCTACCCTCAGCCTCTGGAAAGAGATGACCGAAGGGGTAAGAAGGCTCAACACCCTGTAATTTGGTGCTGAATGGAGAAGCATAAGTATATATTTATATAGCCCTGGACGGGAATAAACCATTCAGTATCCAGAAGTCAAAGTGTTCAGACGTTGTACTTTCACAGTGGCTGGCTGTAGAATGCCCATGGCAAAACATCAATACATTATCGCGCAAATGGCACAATGATCTGCAGGTGACTGCGTAGCTCTGCTCCCACTACTTTCCACCTGCAGAGCACACCCTCACTAAGTTCAAGCAGGTCCCACTGATTTACAATCTTGCAAATCTCTGCATTCTCCAGCGCCAGCTCCTCACACAAAGGCTTAGACTGGCCCTCCTCCAGCCACCTGATTACAAGCAGTATGGAGGAGTCTTAGTGCTGCGCCCGAAACACCTCGGATAATGTCCATAGTTCATCATCATCTATGTCCGCCAGACGCATCGCAGATATAGCTGCAAGCACAGAATTATGCGCGCCGCAGTCTGTGCAGTCACTCCGCCCGCACTTGCGAACCGGTATCCTAGTCAGGCTGTCTGCGTTGATATGATCCACCCCCTTCCTGTACACAATGTGCTCGTTTGTCACACCGTATTCAGATAGGGTGGCCAACCAGCACCCCATCAACCCCTCGGCCTCCTTGAAATTCAATAGCTACTGAAGAGAGTGATGATCTGTCGGATAATAAAATCCCGACCCCACCAGGAAGTGCTTCCATTTCCTGCTATACACGACAATAGCCATCAACTCTCTTTTTGCCATGCAGTAGTTCCGATGTGCTTTATTAAGTTTATTACTAGCAAAAGATAGCGGGACCTCCACCCCATCCTGAACCTGACTTAAAACGCCCGATATCGCAAACCCTGATGCATCAGTGTCCAGAATAAATCGCCCACCGCTCGTGGATGGCGTAGCACCGGGGTCTGAGTGAAGGATCGTTTCAGGACCAGAAATGCCTCTTCCTGAGCCTCGCCCCAAACAATTTGTCTTTTCTTCGCGGTGACGACCAATTCCTGCAGAGGTACAGCCAACCGTGCAAATCCGCAATGAAATCGCGGTAGTAAGATACAAACCCGAGGAACGATCTAACCTCCTTCATATCCTCAGGCCTGGGCCACCCCGCAATCGCAGAGAGTTTCTCTGGGTCTGCCTTAATCCCTCCTGCAGAAACGACGCGACCTAAGTACTGTGTCTCCCGCCTAAAAAGCATACACTTAGAGGCCTTGAGCTTGAGTCTATAGGATCGCAAATGATCGAACACTGCTTGAAGCCGTTCCTGGCATTCCTTCAGAGTTTGACCGAAGACAATGACATCATCTAAATATACTAGGCAGATCTTCCACTGAAGACCAGCCAGCAAATCCGTCATCATCTTTTCAAACATGGCCGGCGCATTACAAAGCCCGAACGGCATCACATTCCACTCGAATAAGCCTAGATGAGTACTGAAAGCAATTTTAGCAATATCCTCTGGATCCATCGCTACCCGATGATAGCCTGATTGCAAATCCACAGTGCAAAACCACTCATTTCCACCCAAACTCCCGAGCGACTCATCTATGCGCGGTAATGGGTAAGCATTTTTCTGCGTCACAGTGTTGAGTTTTTTATAGGCAATACAGAAGCGGATGGAACCATCTTTCTTCTTGATTAAATGGACTGGTGAACTCCATGGGGAGTCACTGCTCCTAATCACCCCACTATCTAACAGCTTATGCAGTTCTGTCTCCAGTGCATCTTTTTTAGAATGCATGAAGCGCCGATAGGGGATCCTAAATGCAGTGGCATCGCCGACATCAATGCCACGCTTAACCACCTCAGTCCAGCCCAACGTCTCACCAGGAACCGATAAAACTTGAAAATTATTTTCTAGAAATCTCACCACCTGAGAGCGTTCAGACTCTGTGCCCACCTCGCAACACATAGCCAACGGTACAAGATGAGCAGGCAGGCTGCCACTGAGGGCCTGAGGCACCTCTGAGGGTGCCACGCACTCCTCCGTCATACCAAAGGTACCCGTATCAGATACGTTCCCCTGCGCCACAATGCCCAGTTCCCCTCTACTACTCACAACACTAGAGGGACCAATTAACTGCGTTGCCTGCGCCTGTGCGAACCGCAAATCAGGCCAGCCTGTGCCCCAGTTACCCGATAACTGCGAACAGCTGACCGTGCAACACTGCCTACTCCCAACCTCGGTCACCGCGCCAACTGCCTGCACAGCTGATACCGTGACCTTGTTTCTGCGAGCAGTGTCAACACCAGACTGTTTACCCATCTCGGCTTTCGCGAATTCACAACGAATATCACCAAAGTCAGTGGCTTCACTAATCACCCCGATGGTCGTACCCTTCTGCAACCTTACCATATAATGATTCGGATTAAACAAAGGCACAACTGAGTCAAAAGGACTCCACACAAGTGTATTTTGACCACTCAATCCCAGCTCATGCAATTCTGAGACCAAAGGTTCAAACAGGCTCTGGTGGTTTCCGTCGACCCCTAAGGCTGTAATCTTAACATCACAACCGGACAACGGCGCAATGCAAAGTCTTGTGCAACTGCAGACACAGTGTGACTGTCGCGACGCAGTTCACACTGCACCATGAGGTGGTACGGATATTGAAGATACAGGCTGCCAGTCTTGAGCAGCTCACAACCGTAATACTCCAAAAATTCCGCACCCAAAATACCTTCCTCTGAAATATCGGAAACAGTAGGGGCATAATGAAATATTTTCCCCCGATATCCAGAGAGAGTATAGTATGGCTTGTCCGTACTGCTTGAGTGGCGCACCGGTGACGGTGACTGGCTTCACGCTATTATCGAAAAGCACCTTGTCACATCCAACTAATCGAAGAATTTCCTTCCAATACACGTGACTGCAGCCCCACTGTCTACTAAGAAATACCCGATAGTCCCTCTAATGCTCACTCTCACATACCACCGTTTTCTGTCCAGAGTCCAGAAAGTGGAATCCGCGAACAGGCGTCTACCACAAGGGTGGGATAGGTCACACCCCTGACAATGCACTATATATTGCATACAGTCATCCAGAGGTGCGGAAGCCAAGGCAGAAATGCAGCGCGCTATCTACCTCATGCCATCCCACAATTCCGACTCCACCGGGATAATGTCACCAGGGGCGGTAACCGGTGGTAACCGGCGGTCCCGCGCTAGCATCAGACTGCACACCGGCTTCCTCATTAGTTAACCCCCACCACACACCACCACCACACACCTACACCACCACACACCTACACCCCCACCACATCCCTAAACCCCCATGACACACCTATGCCCCCACTGCACACCTCACCCCCACTACACACCTACACCTCCACCACACCCCTAAATCCTCACCACACACCTACACCCCCACCACACACACCTACAGCCCCACCACACACCTACGCCATCACACACACACCACACACCTACACCACTACCACATCCCTAAACCCCCACCATACACCTATACCCCCACCACACACCTCCACCCCACCACACCCCTAAGCCCTCACCACACACCTACAATCCCCACTACACACCTTCATCCCCCACCACATCCCTAAACCCCCACCACACACCTAAACCCCCACTACACCCCCACTACACCCCCACCACACAACTAGCACCCCACCACACACATACCTACACCCCCACCACACCCCTAAACCCCCACCACACACCTACACCACCAACACACACACACCTAGACCCTTCTATCCAACCATAATGGCTGACTTGGACCGGGAACAGGTGCTGCCACCAAGTATATAGCGAGAGTAATGGCTCATGAAAGCTCCCCATTGGTAATGCATCCCCATCTGAACGTGTCGGGTAAGGAGTATCATGTCTACGTATATCGACATTAGGTTTCCTCACATATACAGAATTCTGAACAACCCCATGCTGAAGCTGACCAGGAGCAACCCCCGAGAATTATATTCCTGCTCGGGACAGGCCACCAGCTCCCTCGGACTCCCGTGTCTACTGCCGCCCCCCCCCCCCTCCGAGAGGGAGCCTGCAGATTCGGTAAATTATCCGAAGAAGCAGAGTGCGCACCATGCGCCGGATACTGCGATTTCAGGTTGTTCAACCGCGTCGCTTCAGTATCTCTCACACAGTCCTCACCAAGCCTATATGCTGCTTTTTTGGCCTGAAAGGCTGCACATTAATCAGCAAGAGCAACCAAAGCAGAATCTATGCCGCACCTTTCGGCTGCCAACAATTGTCCACGTCTCTGGTTCTCCTCCTGCATCTGAATACTCAGCGCTTCCGACCTGGTAATTTCCTCCGACTGTCTGGCCCAAGCAGCTTGCTGCTCTTCAATCAACAGACGGTTAGATTTAACCTCCTCCGCAGAAATGCGCCGTAACGCGTTCAGATCCTCCAAATCGCGCGAAAACGAGGCAGCGTTGGAGACTCTTAATTCATTCAACCCCCTCCATTCCTGCGCCATCCGATCAAACTGGACCCACTTCCAGGCTCGCAGGCGGCTTCCAGGCTCGCAGGCATCGCTCCCTGATGCTCTACCTCCGTCTGCGACCCTGAAAACTTACGACCCATAGCCAAATCATCCCCTAACGCTGACATTAATGAGTCATCGGCCACGGGCCCTGTCTCCAAAGCCGGTAAGATCTCTACACGATTGGGTGAAAAGGGATTATATTGCCCGAACCCCGTTCACCCAACTCCCGCATGGCGAATACTCCAGCGGTGCTTCCCGCGCAGAACGACGCCCAGACAGAAATCATCGCGACACGCAGTAGAACTGCTACCCTTAAGTACACCGGCCCCCGAACCATTACTGATCGACAGAGACCGCATATCATCAAGACCGAAGACCACCTTCACCGCACTCCCCGGTTTATATCACCCAAGAGAACATTATGTGCCCCATCGAATGCTACAACACCTTTCACTGCTGTAACGCTATTAACTAATGAATGAGCGTCCAACTGTGTGTCAAGTGCCCCGTCCAGGCCCGCCGCCAGTGCAATCACCGAGGTGAACCCTGGCGGGGGACCGCCATTCAATTGAGCTAACTGCGTCCAATAGCTGTCAGACTTATCGATGCCTACAGCGCCCCCGGGCGTAACCAGAGGTGCCGGCACTGGGGTAGTCACACCCCCCGACCAATTAACACCTCACGGCCCTCCCCGATGACGCCGGTACCTGCACTGGGAATTGAATTATCACCCACATTCACAATAGGTTTAGATAGAATGCGATGGAGCGAAAGCGCCACAGAAGCATTTGCACTCACAGACGGCCCTCCTGCGACGGGATGCCCACCACCATCAATTTGGTACGGGCGCCTACTACGCAGACGGGCATACCAATTTATGAATAGAAATTACTGTAGGAAGACATGGACTAGGTCCATCACTCATCCCTTATGCAGAAGGCAAGCGCTGGTCACGGGACCAATGTGATGGCCCACGGTCTTCCACACTGCCACGCACTCACGGAATAACGCCAAGATTGAGTAACATTATGCTTCAACTGGTTTATTACAAAACCTATCCGCTCTCAGCAGCATCAACAGTCAACTGACCCGCCCCCTAACTCGCCAGGTCCCATGTCGCCTCTACAGGTGGGTGGGGGTGTGTGCTAGCCACATGCAGTAGAGGGTAGCCCAGTCGGGGCTCTGCCCGGTGTCTAGTATGCCACCACTTAGCGCAGTTCAGTGTAACTGCATAGGTGTGCAGTGTCATGTCTGCCGCCACCACGTGGTAGTGGAGTTCATGTACAGACTACTACACATGTAACCTCTTATTTACGTTCACTTATTATTTATATATGTGATCTATAATCAATAAAGCTGGAATAGAATCAATAAAGCTGGAATACTATTCAACATGAAGATGAATGCCAGGAAGACCAAAACAATGGTTATAAGTAAAAAGACAGATAAACCAAATGTCAATATAACCATAGATGGCACAAACATAGAACAAGTATCCGAATTCATATATCTCGGACAAAAGATTACAAATGATGGGAGATGTGAGGAAGAAATTAAAAGAAGGATAACAATAGCCCGAACAACATTCTCCAAAATGTATAGAGTGTTAACATCAAGTAAGATATTAATACAAACAAGGAAGCGTATTCTTCAGTGTTATGTGTGGTCTACTCTAATGTATGGGGCAGAGACATGGACAATCTCTAAGAAAATGTACAAACGTTTAGCAGCATTTGAGATGTGGACTTATCGAAGGATGATGAAAATATCATGGACAAAGAAGATCACCAACAAAGAAGTTCTCAGAAAAATTAAAAATAAGAAAAGCTTGTTTGCCACTATACAGACAAAGAAACTTATTTATTTTGGCCACATCATTCGTCAGAGTTCAATATACCGTACATTGTTGGAAGGGAAGGTGAATGGCAGCAGAGGGAGAGGGAGACCAAGAACATCATGGTTTACAAATATTTCACAGTGGACAGGCTTGAATTATTCACAGTCTATCAGAACAGCACAACATCGGGACAAGTGGAGAACCATTGCATCCAACCCTCGACTAGAGGATGGAACTATTGATTGATTGATCTATAATTGTGGGTTGTTCTAATTCCTGGCTTTTGGTTTCCCACTTTCATTTGTGTGCACCAATGAAATATATATATAATAGTTTATTGACTGGAAATTTGTTCCATACACACCAGAGTACAGTCTACACAGATAACTTGGTAGATTTCCTCAATGAAATAGCACTGCAACATAGGCCTATTTATGTTCACAGGTCACTAATTATTTAAGAGGGTTTTGAAAAGCAATCAATGGAAATAAGCATATATACATATTGTACCTACCTAAAAACCTACCTATGTATTATAAACCATGTGTTTAATCACCACTAACTATCCTACGTATCGTGGATATCAGTGAAACCACCCAACGGCCAATTCCGGTACTATCCGTCCAAACATTACTACAATGCAATACCTGAACCCAAATTATGTAACACAAATATGTACTCACCTGCAACTTCTACCCATTGACTTTCAAAGTGTCTCATACCTAGATTCCTCGTCTTCTTCGGTCATATTGACAAACACCGACCAGCAATAAATATTATTTGGAACCTGTACACAATGTGCAGATGCCTTTGAAGATCCGCTGCTCACCTGTAATATGATATTGGGCGCATGGCTATGATGACCCCGTTTTCAAATGAAAGTAAGCCCCTACTTTGAATATATCATGTTGAATTTCAAAGCTAAACACTTACCGTAAGGTGTCTCCACCTGGTGGATCGATGTGACAAGAATCAATATATCCACTGCTCACCTGCAAGATGATAATGTGTGCATGGCTGTGATGACCTCGTTTTCAAATGAAAGTACTTTGAACATATCATGTTCAATTTCAAAGCTAAGCACTCGCTGTAAGGTGTCGCTACCTGGTGGATCGAAGTGACACGAATTAATAGATCCACTGCTCACCTGTAAGAGGATAATGTGCGCATGGCTGTGATGACCTCGTTTTCAAATGAAAGTATTATGAATATATCATGTTCAATTTCAAAGCTAAGCACTCGCTGTAAGGTGTCGCCACCTGGTAGATCGAAGTGACACCTGGTGGATCTAAAGCTAAGATTCCTTGGATATGGAAGCGGTGTGTGGCATGACTCATGGACGCAACTCTCACAGCAGAGAGCTAAATGGAGAGCGGCAGTCAAGTAATGAAAGCAGTCTTTGTCGCATCGCGACCGACAGCATGATGATGTGTGGTATGCGAGTTTGTGTCCAGAAGTCGCACCGATCGCTACATGGATTGATTCAATTTATAGCACATTCATCCGATTGAGAAACTCCAGCAGCTTCCAGACATACGGCATCATGGTAATGTGTCTTACATTCACTTCCTGTATCCGCATGCCGCTTCTGTGCACAGATCTATGGACTTTCTTGCTCAGGTAGATGCCATTTGGTGACAAGTGTCTGGCATACTGTTCCTATGAACAGCACTGCCATCTTCAAACTTCAAACCTTACCATTTCCACTATTAGGCTTACTTCCAACACAAAGAATTGGCCAATAGTGTTAATTAGGCCATTAATAAAGAAAATGGCCGTAGACCAATTGGGCGGAAATGTCACTCAGAAAAACCACCCAACTACTATTATTGATAAATGGGGACAACTTAAAGTTGCATAGTCCAATGAGTTTTGAGTTTCTGTCATTTTCTGTGATGAACATATTAGGGTGATCATTATAATCTACCCTACTTTCACTTGAAGTAACTTTTATTTTAAATAGTTATTTTTTTTAGATATCTGAAGTGCAAACAAGCAAAATTAGTTTTGGCAAGCTTGCTAAAACTCTGACACCATAGGTTTCTGCAGTAATAGGTTCTATTAAATTGCCTCAATATTCCCTTCTATGTGGTGACAAATGCTTAAAGTTGCATGGTCCGATGGTATCAATATATTTTCAAAACTAAAACACTTACCTACATCTGATCTTACATATCTAACCTAGATACGGGTGCCCACACTAATCAATTGATGCTGTATTTATGGAATAAATCCGATTTGACAAGAATGTACATTCACACCACTGCTAGAGGAAGCCATGTGCCTCAGAACTCACTCTCTAAGGAGGTATCCCAATAGAGTGAGCCAGGCTTGTGGAAATGCATCATTAGGCACCAACAAAGGTCATTTTAGACTCACTATAGTTCATCTAAAATTCTACCCATTGAAATGAAAAGTACATGTATTAAAGGCTTATGAACTGCACTTTATGGATCCATTATTTAAATTTGTGTCACTTTATAGATTCTTTTAGTAAAAATGACATATATGAGAGCTGAATTTGTGCATTTCTCAGCTTTTGGCCGCATCTGCAGATCATAAGCCGTGTTTACACGGGAAATTGTGAAGCGATTTAGGCAAATCGATTTATATGAGGCGATGTAGTGGCGCGTTTACACGAGCGAGTTTGAAAGTGTGTCGGCGACCGGGAACCAGCAGCCTTAGTGTTGTGCCTGTAGCCGGCAAGCACTGCTATTTAGTTTACACAAGTCGATTCGACGCCGATGTAGCTGCTACGTTAATATCGCTTGGAATTTAAGGTTAATTTAATTAAATTTCATTATTTGAGTATGTAATTCTGTTAAATATGATCGCATTCACTAGATTTCGGCCTAATCGGGCCCTAATACTGCCGGGCACCAGCATTTAGTTACAGCTGAGCCTGTTGCCAGCAAGCACTACTATTTTATACTATCGCTGCCCGGGAACCAGCTGAATCGCTTCATCTATACTACCTCGCGAGGTGGTATACATGAACCATTTCATATGAATCGATTCAGCCCTAAAATGCCACAGCATCGCGTCTACACGGCAAATGTGAATCGATCTAGGCAAGGCGTTTTATATGTGGCGTTTTAAATCGCCCGTGTAAACAGGGCTATAAAGAATTGTTGGGGCAACATTCAATTAGAGTCTAAGATGCAGGTCAATCTCGTGACCTCTCTGAGGCTCTCGGTGGTCATGGCCTAGTTTCACACACCACATGATCAGCCTGAGCAAGACTGCGGCACTCTCCAGAAACAGCTTCTGTTATCTGTTTTTCTTCTCATTAGCTAGATTATAAGTTGTGTTATCTCACTCACTTGATAGTTAACCGTATAAAGTGTCACTGATATTGAACTGAAAGTGTAGGAATCTGGGGCCAAATGTAAGAGTCCGGATTAGGGCTCGTAACCCACGCGTCGTGCGGATTTCCCGGGTTAGTGGCCCAAAGTGTAAATGTATGTGCCCAGGTTAGGCAAACTCCTCGAGGGTTAACGTCATCTTCACTAACTCCAACTTGAGCCTGGGTTAACGTCCGGGTTAGCCACCAACTCGGGCCAAATCTATTCAATGCGACCATATTTAACAGAATTACATACTCAAATCGTGAAATTTCATTAAATTAACCCTAAATTCGAAGCGTTATTAAGGCTACTGCTGCATTGGCGGCGATATTGATATTTATATTTTCAAATCGACGAACGTAAAGTACACAAATCGCCGCCGCCGCCGCATCAACGTCGCTTTCCATACTGGCAGTGGCGACGGTTTGTTTACTGTACGTTCGTCGATTCGAAAATATAACTATTAATATCGCCGCCAATGCGGCAATAGCCTTAATAAAGCTTCGAATTTAGGGTTAATTTAATGAAATTTCACGATTTGAGTATCTAATTCTGTTAAATATGGTCGCATTTAATATATTTGAGCCTAATATATGGCTACAAACGCAGAGGGATTTCCCAAATCTATAAATAACTGAAACATTAGCTAACCCGCGCGCGCGTTGGACTGATACATCCCCCGTGACACATATATTAACGCCGACAATAGATAACCCGCCGGCCGCCCTTAACTCCGCAGCCGATAAATTGTGGCTCTTACATTTGGCCCCAGGATGTTTACTCCAATGCCAGTATGTTATGTTACGCTATGCTACGTTCCCGCTATACTTCGTAGTGGTAAATGTCTCAAAGTTGTGAGTTCAGTATGGTAATGAGGTCACTACACCATGTCACTATGGCGAGATTGGGAATGGTGTCACAGCCTTGGCTTCCAGCCCGGGAGTTTCGGCAAGCTTGCCGAAATTATTTTGAATGAATTTACTTCAAATATCTTCAAAATGAGTTTGCATTCATCAAAACCACTTCAGGGTAATGGTAAGTAGATCATAACAATCAATTTAATATATTTATCTCAAAACGTTTGGGAAAGCTCACAAGCCATCGGACCATGCAACTTTAACAAGTGCACCAGTATTTAAGTTAGACATGTAGAATCAAATCGAGATACTTGTTTTGGTTTTGAAATTGTTATTTTTCATCGGACTATGCAGCTTTAAATCGAGAAAACTAATACCAGACCTGCTTATACCCATACACTTTTTGCGTATTTTGTAGTTTTAAGCTGAAGTCTGCCAATATGCAAAATACAAATTTCACAATTACAACTTTTGTTTTGGTTTTCGTCCATTTTCATTTTGGGAAGTTTTCAGTCCCGCTGTCTGTGGGAAAGTGCATATAAAAGACCCCTTACTGTTTATCCGAAAGAGTAGCCTATGTGGCGGCATCATGTAAAATATTCCTGTATTCAGCATAGGGGGAATGCAAATGTTCTATTACTGATCGGTGTATGTCACCAGGCGCATGTATGTATATATATATATATATATATATATATATATATATATATATATATATATGTATGGGTTGGTGGTGCCTGAGTGGGATGTAAATAGATATAGTGGTGCTGGCAAGTCTGGGTGTGATTGCACTCAGGGCCTGCCCCCTCTGCTGGGATAGGGATCACCACACTCAAACATCAAGGTTGGTGGTGGCCATGGGGCCATACAGCTTGTGGTGGTGGGCAGACCACTGGTATCCATGGGGACCAGGAATGCTGGATCCCTATTGGTAGGGCCAAAAATGCTTGTTTCCCATTGGGGGAAAGGGGTGGGGTGATACTCTACAATCAACCCATGTAACCATATAAATAATAAACCAGAGGGCTTGACTCTCTCTTCTTTATATTCTTCCTTTCTCTTTGTGTGTATTGATTTCACCATAGCCTGCCTACACAGCCACAGATTCGAGCATTGGGCTTTACAAAACTGGTGACCACGACGAGTGGAGTATTGGATTAGACTTTACAAGTGGGTTTCCTCCAAAGAAATAGTCAGAATGACTATGTTTTCCTTTCCTTTTTCAGTCCGGTTGGTGCACTGAGGGCTGCAAATCTGCAGCACTGTATCTACACTGCCAAAAGCGGCCTCATGCGACAGGGAGTCGGCTTACAGTGGGTGATGTTCATAGACATCAGAGAGGGAAGGTTTTTAAAATTTTAAATACATTTTTGTTTAACTGGAGTTCCCAAATAGTAAATTTTAGGTAGACAGGTCAAATTTGTATGATCAGTTACATTGAAATGTTAGTCATGTTGTTATATAGATCAGGATATATTATTGGTCCTAATAACTGGCCAATAGTGATCTACACACAATCCTTTATATCCCATAATCTACATCTCAATTTAACTTTCTAACTTACTGTATATTTTGACATTATTTGCTAGGCTTACATTTCCTAAAAGCGTTGTGCTTATTCTACTAGTTATCTAGTAAGGCCTTATTTTTAATCCCCAGTACTGAAATGCTTCAATACTAGTATTACTACCTATAAAAAGCAATTACTATACACACCAAGGACCTAGCTTCCATATACGCAGCTGACTACCACTCCATCACCGAAAAAGTCTGCATACTGCCGGAAAATCCCAAGCTAGGCGCCTTTATACATAAAATAATTGATCATCATCATCATCATCAATGTGTGGCGTTCTCTGTGGCGGAGTGGTTAGAGCCCCCAGCTCTGCCAATTTGGATTTCCACCGATGTGTATAACTTACAGCGTCATCAAAGGCCAGTTGCTCTCATACCATGTCTATGTGGTGTGGGAGGTTAAAAATCCCTTGGGTCGGTAAAAGTGTAGGCTCGGGCTTTCTATCGACCAGCAGTGGAATGAGGAAGACCAGTTGTCTATGATCCCCTGCTTAAACAACTAATGGACCAAAAAAAATAAAAGTGCTTTCATTACTTGACTGCCGCTCTCCATTTAGCTCTCTGCTGTGAGAGTTGGGTCCATGAGTCGGTTTTAATGTCTTAATGATAACCACTACAATAACTCGTCCGATGGCGTTCAAATGATTTAAATTCCAGATACTACTCATGAAAGCTAAAGTTTAAAAGCGAACAAGAATATTTCATGAATGGCTTAATCATTATAATAACGATAATGACCCCATTTCAATATTTTCATAGTCGTAGAGTACAATTTTCCAGTCCCCACACCCCACTTGTTCATCCATTAAACCAAGTTCGGTTAAACCAAACGATCGGTTAATCCAAACTTTTTTCGGCGGCCCGGCAAGATACTACCATTTATCATATGAAAAAGTTGGTTAAACCAAAATTTGGTTAATCCAAAGTATCGGTTAATCCAAACAAAATGGTCGGCCCCAGGCCACTTTCGGTACAGTTAAACCAAACGTTCATGTGGTTTTAAGGTCATCTGAGACTTTTTTATATGATAAATGGTAGTATTTTGCAAGGTCGCCAAAAAAAGTTTGGATTAACCGATCGTTTGATTTAACCGAGGTTGGTTTAATGGGATTAAACTGTATACACATAAAAAACAATAATCATAGTGTCCACATACATTCATAATGCACCCCCGTTTTTGCCAAAGCCAAGTCAAAGTTCGGTTAAACCAATGATCGGTTAATCCAAACAAATTTCTAGGGTCCCTTCAAGTTTGGTTTAACAGGGTTATACTGTAGTTTGTTAGCGTTTTACAACCTGGCAACATCTAAGGTCATACCAGGATGTGCACCAACATGGCGACTTTATAGTGCTGCTCCATTGGACTCTGGAGAGACTAGGCCACCAGCACCATGACCCAATTTCCAACAGCCTGATTATCCTGATACGAAGCTAACCAATCCTTGCCCTATCCTAGCAATGCCGAGCGGCAAATGTCAATTTTGTAAGTCTCCTGCGGACATGCCACACGGAAGGCCTGCGTTTCACCGATTCGGTCACCGTGCCCGGTATTTGGAAACTATAAAAGTCTAGAATGGTCGGCAGCGACGAATGTAGAGATGTGTCTCCAGTCCCCTCATTGAGCATAACGTTGCTTGGTGAATCTCCCATTTTGTTCCAAAATGCTTAATTGTGGACAGCTGTGTCTTAAACATAGTCACTGCATTATGTTGCTTGAGCGGATTTATAATGCTTATTTCAAATCGAGTTTGTCGAGTTTTATGTTGGCGTGTACTGTAAACAAACCACCATGTGCATTTGTTTTGCTTTTGACGCCGTGCACAGTTGGAATTACGAACTCATCTATTATCTTTTGTGTTCAATATCTGTGTGTACATCATTTAAATAAACAACATGAATAAAACATTATTTAACAATAAAGGCTTTAGTTCTCGAGAGTACGAGAAGAGGCAGGTTTATTTCCGGTGTTGCAGTTTCCGCGGCACACCAGTTTGCCAGGGACACATCGCTTCTGCGCATGCGTCAAAATCAAACAGCATCGTCACTAAACTTATAAATTTAATATAATGTTTTTGGTAAAGATGTTTTCTATATGTGTACCAAGCAATTTGTTTCTAGGTGGTGTGGTTTTAGAGATATTTCACTTTTGCTGTATGTTCTGTATGCAGATTGCTCACGACCATTGACAATGCCTTGAGTTTGACGGTACGCGCAGTGCAAAACATTAGTTTTATTTAAAATTAATAGAAATCAAGAACCCTAATGTTATAAATTTAATATAATCTGTTTGTTGAATATGTTTTCTGTATGTGTGCCAAGCGGTTTGTTTCTAGGGGGTGTAATATGAGAGATATTTGACTTTTTCTGTATGAAGATCACTCACGGCGATTCACAATGCTTTTGAATGGATGTGTCCCTGACAAACTGGTTGCCGTGGAAACTGCAACACCGGCGAGCCAAGACGAGCCCTCACGTGAGGTCAAATGCAAGGGGACGAGTGCAAATGCCCTGGGCGTAATCGATTAATCAACTCGGTTTACCCAAGCCACTTTTTGGCGCATGCTCACATCGTACAGACTCGGTTCGAATAATTGAATACACTTCGCCATGCTCTGGGTGGAAAAAATGGTGGCTTAATCCAAAACATTAACAAAATATTTAACTGATATAACTACATCAAAATAGGATTTAAAGTATTTTATGATTGCATAGTTGTTATATTTCCATTTAATTAATCTGTGTTATTACCAACAAAACACATGTAGGACTGGTACTGGTAGCTATTATCCTGCAGGATGGTACAAGCACAAATGTGACATCATCGTTCCTAGCAAACCCTAGCCAAGAGGTGGGTTACTGGGGTCGGTCGTTTTGCACACAGCACTTGTCTTTCCCACTAGCGGTGTTCGATTTGAAATTCTAGCAACTCGGGTGACCCGAATTTCCCGGGTCGTCTTAATCGATTACGCCCCCTGGTTGCTGTTGTGCTCCTAGTTGTCATGCGGTCATATACATTAAAACCTCTGTAAATAGAGCAACCTTGGGACCGACTAAGTGGTCCATTTAGGGAGGTTACAATGATATTGGTGGGACCCAAATAAAGTGATCGATATAGGAGAGTGGTCGAGTATGAGGTCCGTCCTCACGTCTGGTGTCACGTGACATGGACAACCTCAACACGTGACAGTTATCCAACTCTTACTCTAACTATGGGCCCTAATCGATTAACACGACCCGGGCGACTCTTGTCACCCGAGTTATCAGAAATTCAAATCGAACACAGCGAGTGGTCGACAAATACACATGCCGTGTGCAAAACGACCCTTCCCCCATAACCCACCTCTTAGCTGGGGGTGGCTAGGAGCCATGACGTTATATTTGTGCTGGTACCGTCCTGCAGGATAACAGTTACCAGTACCAGTCATACATTTTTGTTGGGTAATAACCTAGATTAATGAAATCGAAATACAACTAAACTATGCCATGATAAAATACTTTGAATCCTATTTTGTTGTAGTTATATCGGTTATTAATCAAATTTAAAAAAAGGTTTTGGATTAAGCCACCATTTTTTCCACCCCGAGTGTGGAGAAGCATATTCGATTATTCGACTATTCGACCCGAGTCTGTAGGATGTGTGCATGCACCAAAAAGTGGCTCGGGTGACCCGAGTTGATTAATCAATTACGCCCTTGGGCGTCCAATATACAAGAAACTAATAACTTACAAGTACATAGATGCAAAAACAACAGAAACGCCAGGATATTATCATTTTACATGTGATTTATTCAAAGATGCGAGATATGAAATAAAATACCAGTAAAATATGCATCAAAGCACACATCCTGTTGCAGTGTCGCGCCACCAGAGGGACTCGTAGTAATCTGTGTGTAGGAGGGGGGAGGGGGGGCTTCGTACAAAAATCTACTATTTACACACACACAAAATGAAGTAACACAAGCACACAAACACCTTGGATACGCCTGGATTGGACACGGGGTAACCATTCTAGGACAAGACTCACTGTGTACACCGACCTTGGTTTTCTTTTTTAAATATTTATTTTGTCTGTAGTAGCTGCTTGCACGTTTTCTCATCACCTACTAGAAATATTTACACATCAGTTGACACACAAATATCTCGTTGGTTGGTAGTACATATAATATATATATATAATTTTTCTTACCCTACCCCCTCCCAATAAAACAAGAAACACAAATTGCGAGGTTGGAATTGGAGTGTTCTATTATGTATATCAAGGCGTGAGTTTCAACGCTAGTTTTATCATTAACAAAAATAAAAGAAAGGAGAAAATAAGGAATTCATTGTCCGAAGCCTTTAGATCGGTCTACAATGTAGACCGTCGTGTGCATATCAGCCCGGAGTGAAAGCCAATCAATGTCGAGGAGCGATGGTCACGTGGTCCAGGGGGTGGGAGTAATGGGGTAGGGGAGTGAGATTAGTAGCTCCAGATACGGAGAGGTACAGTATGTTCGGCTGGTCCCTGTTAAATACGCACGAACCCACGTGACCAACAAAGGAACAAAATGCCAGGCAGCGCACTAACATAAAAATTATACTACCAAAAAAGGAAAGAAAATTTAAAAAAAATTAAAATATATATATAAAAAAAATTTTTTATAAAGGGGGAGAGCTAGATTTTTCTTTTTGCATTGCATCCATTAATCTCTACTTAGATGTGAATGCCACATAATTTATGCTATGTGGCCAAGCAACGTGTGGGGGAGACTGGGGGGGTGGGGGGAAAGAAGGAATGATAATTAATTAAATAGGCAGGCATAAGTCTGAGAATCTGACATTTTTAATCTCTTCTACCAGCCTTCGTGTAGCCCTCTAGGTAACTGATATGTGTCAAACCGTCGTAGTACACACTTGCACCGCTCTTGGAGAAGGGTCTGCTTAAACTAAACAAAAAAATGTGCTCAGGAGGGGGTGGTGACAAGTTCGCTTCCTCTCCACTAGGTGGCGGCATGGGACACACACACACAACAGGTGGCGCTACTACACAGGTACACTGATGTTGACGTCACACACGCGTCAGGAATCGGACTTTATATTTTATTTTTACAACGACACACATTCAAGTTTGGCCGAGCCGTTAACACGTGGACTAACTCAGTGGCCTCTATTCGTTATGCACATATAAACATATTTCCACACCCACCCACCCTGACAAAAAAAATGCAAATTAAACAAAAATTAAACAAAAAAAAAACAACATTTTCTCTCCTGGAAATTACTGTCATGTTTTCTCACCAGCTATATTACTTATAGTTTGTTGCACAAAAACGAATAATTTTCTGTCCCCACCCTCCCCACCCCACCAAAAATAGACAGTCCAAGTTACGTTGACGCCATCAGGACCATGTTCCCATACAACTCACTGACTCAAGTCACACCTAGTGTTTGTTGCCTGCCTTCGAGGGAGGGGGGGGTGGGGGGAGCAGGTTATGGACGTGGGAGGGTGAGGGTGGGTGTGGGTGTGATGTGGGTGTGGGGGTAATGGGGGTGGTAGGGGTAGGAGGAAAACTAAATATAAAATGATCAAACTGGCATAACCAGTGGAGCGCCTACTCTTGGACAGAAAAGGCACACCCAAACCCCACAAGATTATTGAAAAAAAGTTTAAAAAAAATAGATATAATATATATATCTATTCACCTAATAGTGAGTGGAACACAATTCACCATTTACAGGCACTGTCTGTGTGTGTGTTTAGTGTTATATTGTCCACAAGTATGTCCATCGTGTATGTATGCATGCATACCAATGGCGGCACGTGACTGCTACTGCTGGCCCCTTGTGGGGAGCCGGTAGTCTAAACAGTCACATGCTCCACTCCACAGTCAGCTGTCTACATCCACACCGCTGTCAATACATTATGGTTTTAGCAGGCACGAGAACGCCCTAAGCCATAAATCTCAATTAACTAAGGGACAGTAGAAAATACTTCCCATTATTTTCAATTCTTTGCCCCACCCACTCACCCACCCACATATTATTCATAATTATTACTCTTTTTATTTATGTGCTTTGAGGTGTGTTTTTTTTTGCGGGGGGGGGGGGGGGGGAGTTGATTTGTGTGTGTATGCAACGACCTAATTCAAATGAACAAGTAGGTAACCCATAAGCACAGATGTCCATCTGTACATTTGTAAGTTTCCACTGTGCAACTGCTTGCTGCTGCTGCCATCTGGTGGTGGTTGTGGTTGTGGTGGTGGCGGGAGGATGGGCTTTACTACTATGGTCATGGGTGGCTCCCTCTGGCGTCACCCAGTACATCAAGCAGAGATCGATCAATCAATCAATCAATCAATCAGTAGGGTTTAAATTAATTCAAGGCTCCACAGCGGGAAGGTCGCTGGTGGCGGCGTTAGCTACAAGACACCCGGCAATCAAGATGGGGGGGGGGGGGGAATAAAAAAAGAAGCAAGTTATCTCTGGTTTCTCTCCTCTCGCACAGTCCTAGCAATGACACTTCGCCAAGAAACCTGCTGACGGATTGCCTCTTACAGACTCTCCCCTTCAAGAGTCTTATAAATACTCATCCGAGCAGATACAAAAAAAAAGAAACCACAAAAATAATAACAGCTGGCTGGCCGGCCTAGCCCCCGCTGGTGTCTGCAGTGACCGACTCGGCGCATGCGCACACGACAGCGTCCTTCCAGTCGCGGAATGATATGCGCAGTGGAACCAGAAGTCACCCATCCCTCACAGATTACGCAGCATGTGCGGAGTACAACTGATAAATAATAAATTGTCCTATATGTTGCCGTTGTTGTTGCTTCATAATTGTCATGATGCGCGGATATCTATATACAGCTTTAAAGGGTCACCCCACAGAATGGCGGTGGCGGCTGCGGCTTCCCTCTCGCCAGGCTCCTACTGATTTCGTTGCCCCTTGCTTTTTGTATTCATCCTATGGAACTTTGCAATGATTCTTTTAACTATAATTGTTCGCTTAGGGATGCTACTGAGTATGAGGTCTGTCGTCACGCCTGGGGTCATGTGACACAGACAACCTCATCACATGACAGTATTCCACCACACCATGTCCTCCTCCATCAAAGCCATTTCTAATTCAATGTGTACCTGTCGAGTCCATTGAAAATTACACCATCTTACCGAGTGTCCTATCAGCGAAGATGGCCTTCGCACACCAAGTCTACGTGCAGATCAACTTAAACGCAGCTAATTTGCTTATTATTATTATCATCATCATCATAATAATCATTATTTTCCTCTTTTTGTACAAATGGTGTTTATTTATTGCATCCTGGTTGGGGGAGGGGGAGTGGGTTCCCAAACGGTCCTAGTGTTCTTTGTGTTGCTGTGCCTGTGCCCTGAAAAACCAGCAGCAACCATTGCCAAAACGAGGCAGCGGGGGCGGGGAGAAGGGTGGCTTTAGGTATGCTGTTGGTGAGCAAATGCCGCTGTGTGGCGCCACCGAGGAATGAGGCGATCGCCTCCTCCTCCTCCCTGCTGCCTCCTCCTTCTCTCTACCAGCCAGCATCCACTGCGTCACCACCAACGCCACGTACCGGCGATAGCAGCAGTGCCCGAAGAAGATGGGTGATGAGGCTGGCAGCTGGCTACTTGAAACAGGAGCCCAGTAACTGTCCTGCCGGAGTCAGCGGCGAGGTGGTGGTGGTGGTGGCGGTGGCGGTGGCGGTGGTGGTGGCGGTCGTCGTCGTGGAAGATGAGAGGGATGGGGATGAGAAGGCGCGACTCGTCACATTCGGAGTGCCTGGCTTGGAGCGTACAGGTGCTGGTTCCAGTGCTGGCGAGGAGCGAGCGGCTGTCGTGAGCTGGTGCTGGGCCGGCCATCAGTGCGGCTGCAGGTGCCGTCCCAGGCTGTCCCGCTCCATCGCTAGTTGGCGCTGCAGTGCCTCGTGTTGTGCTGCTTGCGCTGACAGCTGAAAATTAGCAAATGTTATATAAATTTGTTGTTGTTGCCAACTTTGTCTTCCAGAATGCATTTAGAAATACCTAAGGACATACCTAATATACATATCATGATCTCCCTGAAGTATATAAAGAAGTTCCTGAAATACATCTTTTCAGTTATGTGAATATGGACACCCCCCCCCCCCCCACCCCCAAAACAAAGTTATCATATGAAGAAGTTAGTGCAGTTTAATGTGATATCTATAAGTGTGTACCACTTGGTGTGGTTTAATACGATAAAAAAGTACCACTTGGTGTGCATGGACCATTAGTGTTTTTTAATACGATAACATACCACTTTGTGCACATATACTGTTAGTGTTGTTTAATATGATATTTATGTACCACTTGGTGCGCAACAAGCACTAGTGTGGTTCAATATGCTAAAAATGTACAACTTAGTATGGTTTAATACAAAAACATACCACTTGGTGTGCAACGAGCACTAGTGTGATTTAATACAATACATATGTACTACTTGGTGCGCAAGGAGCATTAGTGTGGCTTAAGACGATAACAATTTAACACTGAGTGCGCAACGAGCAATAGTGTGGCTTAATACAAGAAAAATGTAACACTTGGTAGACAATGAGCACTGGTGTGGTTGCGATAAAAACATACTACTGTGATTTAATACTATAAATATGTACTACTTGGTGAGCAAGGAGCACTAGTGTGATTTAATACAATAAATATGTACTACTTGGTACGCAAGGAACACTAGTGTGATTTAATACAATAAATATGTACTACTTGGTGTGCAAGAAGAACTAGTGTGGCTTAATACGATAAAAATGTAACACGTAGTCCACAAGGAGCACTAGTGTGATTTACGATGATAAAAATGTATCACTTTGACCGTCAGTGTTGTTTATTACAAAAAAATGTGTATAAGAACCGTTAGTGCACCATAATAAGATAACGTACCACTTGGTGTGCAAGGACCGGGTCGTTGTTGTAGGACTGTCGGGTGAGCAGGTCGCGGTATATGATCTCCTGCTCTCGTGCGACAGCCATGAGCTGGTGGGCCCCCGGGGGCTGCTGCCCCGGGTGTCCAGGCGGCGGGGGCCCTGATGCCATATGTGGTGATGATGCTGCTGCAGCAGCTGCTAGCGGATCAGCTCCTGTACATGGGCAGAGACAACGGGACTCAGTCAGCGGGTTCTAGAATGCGCTATCATGACTAGCAGCATCTCACTTTAGATAGCTAAATCAAAGTTTCTCATTTTACTAATTATAATTAATTAATTCAAATGTTCGTAATCATTCAAATTTACTGATTTATGTAACCATGGACAATACTTGGGAGTTTTCTCATTTAAAAAGATATGTGCAAGGAGACACAAGCATTCATTTGTTTAAATGGCTCTACTAGTACGAAACACAATAATTTACTCAAAATGGTTTAATACAGAACATAAATTGGTTCATAAGATTTCTTAATAGTAGAAAAGATCTTTTAATGCTAGAAAACTCTTTAATAGTAGAAAACACATAAATTTCCCTAAAAATGCCCAAATAAAATAAAAAATCCAATAGCGGATTGCATTTTAATTTAAGCAATTCTACGACGTTTTAAACATTTCCTTTCATTTAAATAGCCAACACGGAGACAAATCATCACAGATGCTGTAAGACCGTACACAACTGAACAGGGCCTCTCATTTAAAAAAAAGTCAGATATCATGTTTCTTTCGTGAAGGTATACACAAACAAAAATCGCCTTCCAAGAAGGCGACGCAAGGTTTTTTGGTTTCTTTTTTTCTTTCTTTTTTTGGTTGAGATTGGGGGGAAAGCAGATGGCCTACAAACACATGATGTTAACTATACCCCATTTCAGCACTGCAACAATCTCGTTAGGAGGCACCGCGCTAATTCTAGAACACGAG
The DNA here is from genome assembly GCA_030323885.1 of Branchipolynoe longqiensis. NCBI lineage: Eukaryota > Metazoa > Annelida > Polychaeta > Phyllodocida > Polynoidae > Branchipolynoe > Branchipolynoe longqiensis. The sequence goes on from CM059200.1 coordinate 39,927,862, forward strand.
GAGACAACAACAAAATGGAGACCAATTTGGAATTCCTGCTTCTTTACTAGCATCAACACGGCGAACAAACAGCTGTAATGACTTGCCGGCGCCATGACCACGAAGGGGAGTCATAGCAACCATCGGCGGACAACACAAATACCATCCACGTCACTCACACATTCAGCTGACGTCACACACGCACAGCACAACCTTTGTCTTTCCCACCACCACATATATGGGTGAACAGGGTTCCCCATCTCCCACCCTTTAAAAAAGAGAAAGAATTTCGCTCCTAAGTTAATATGTGTAACGGGGTTCCTTCTGCCCGACCCTTTTAAGAAAAAGAATGAATTTCGCCGCTAAATTAGGACGCGTAAAAATACAGCTTACAACTATTAAAGGGAGGGAGGAGTGGGGATAAGGGGATGTACGATATTAAATTAATCAAATTTAGTGGTTCTCCCCCCCCCCCCCCCATTTTGCTTCCACTTTTTTTGTTTTCTCAAAAATCATAATATAGCTGTGACTGAACATTTAAAGAGAAGGAGGGGGGGGGGGGTAATGTGGGGAGGGTAGATTAAAACCAATAAAAAACAAACACAACAGGATATTTGAGAAAACTAGGAGATGAATACAATGTAGTTGACAGAAACAATACTCCTAACTCTCACACACTCTCCCTGCCTCCAGAGGAGGATTTTGCTACAGGGCCAGTATTAAAAAAAAGAATATATATATATGTTTATTGGCAAAGAATGCCACGTAAAGAGAGAAGGGAGAGCGCGAGAGGGAGAGACGCATCAGTTATAAATATATATATATAGAACACATATTGATCGATTGATATTATTGCACTTACGAGAAAAATGATACACCAAATGCGTAGCCTCAACTTGTCGGCCGTCATGCTCTGACTTTGGCGTGGACATGGGGTATAGCGAACTCATGTGTCTTTGTATCAAAGGATCGTAAGCCTGTCTTTGGTAATACTCGTATAGCATCAAGTTGCGGGCTACCATATTCGGCCCGTTGGAAGGAGGGTGGTGTGCCTGTAGTGCATCTGCAACGACAAGCGCACGAGCAACACATTAACGGGCGGTTGTCGGCGACCTGGCAGCTTACCTGACAGCATGTGGGCCTGCAGCGAGCGGTGGTGATGGGCGAAGAGCGGGGGGTGCGGGGACGGGCCCGCCCCGCCGCTCCCCCCGCTCCCGCCACACCCCGGCTGGCAGGGGAGCGGGGAGGGCGGCAGGTGGCCGGGCGGGGCGCCAAGAGCCGACAGGGCGGCCTGGTGGTCAGGGTGGAGGTGGAGGTGGGTGTGGGAGTGGGCGTGGGTATGGGCGTGGGTGTGGGTGGGCAGGCCGGTGCCGCCTATTCCCCCGCCTATCCCCACACCAGCCCCGAGCCCGGCCCCGGCCAGCTGCAGGCGGGCCATGGGGTCGCCGCTGACCGCCGCCAGCGTAAGGCGCTCGACGGCCAGTCGCTCGGCGGCCAGGCGCTCGGCCACGGCGGCCTGATGGTCAAAGAAGGAGCCGGTCGGCAGCAGGCCTGCAAGGGAACACACCGCCATTGTGGTGCACACCATTAGCATCGGGCACAGCATCTGGCACGGTGGTGGTGGTGGTGGCATCCTCAACCTCCTCTACAGCTGTTTGAACAGTCACAACCACGTTAACACCACTCACACGTGCAAACTTCACATTCACACCTTGTATCATCATACCGCTCACACGGGCAAGACTTCACGTTCACACCTTGTATGATCATACCGCTCACACGGGCAAGACTTCATGTTCACACCTAGTATCATCATAGATTCACGTCACACCTTGTATGATCATACCGCTCACACGGGCAACACTTCACGTTCACACCTTGTACGATCATACCGCTCACACGGGCAAGACTTCACGTTCACACCTTGTATGATCACACCGCTCACACGGGCAAGACTTCACGTTCACACGTTGGACGATCATACCGCTCACACGGGCAAGACTTCACTTTCACACCTTGTATGATCATACCGCTCACACGGGCAAGACTTCACGTTCACACGTTGGATGATCATACCGCTCACACGGGCAAGACTTCACATTCACACCTTGTATGATCATACCACTCACACGGGCAAGACTTCACGTTCACACCTTGTATGATCATACCGCTCACACGGGCAAGACTTCACGTTCACACCTTGTATGATCATACCGCTCACACGGGCAAGACTTCACGTTCACAGAATATAGATTCACACCAGGTGAACATACTTCATGTTCACATCAGTCACATGCAGCAGTTTGGTGTTCACAACACACACAAAAGGCATAGTCCACATTCATGTAATTCATATATTTTACATTCACGTCACCCACATGTAATCAAAATATAATTCATATATATATATATATATTTTTTAAACAGATACTTTAAAATTAAATATCAATGTTCTTTCCAAAATGTCTCAGTGTGAGGTAAGCAAATTTTACTATTAGAAATGTAGTAGTCTGAACATGAGCTCTACTACCATGCGGTAGCAGTGGAAACTACGCCGTACACCAGTGCAGTACCACTACACTGCGCTACGTGGTGGCACGGGTAGCCACCGGTAGGACCCCAACTGGGCTGACCTATACTGCGTGTGGCTGACCCCCCCCCCCCCCCCCCCCACACACACCTATAGAGTCGATGTGGGATCTGGCGAGTCAGGGGGCGGGTCAGACAACTACTGACGCCGCGGAGAGCAGATAGTTCAATAAACCAAGTTGAAGCGTACTCTGATTGAATCTTGGTGTTCTTCCGTGAGTAACCGCGAGAGTGGGAGTCGGAGGGCCGTGGGCCATTACAGAAATACTAATTGGAGGTGTGAATAGAATTGATCGGGAATTTCTTTAAAAAAACTATATATATATACAAATATATATTTACAAGATTTGAAACTAACAGAATTTATTTCCCCACTTAAACCAGACCAGACACAAACACACAAACAAACACACAGCAGGTCCTGCTTCGTCCACTGTACCTGCCTACGCCTGTTCACATTGGTTTAGTTTTGATATAACGTATAACCACGTTTGATGTAACGCATAACCAAGCTGGGTCCTTCTCTGAAACTGGGTACCACTTTTGTGACATGGAAGCCAAAAGTGAAAACATTCCAAATAATAGCAGAAAACATTCCAAATAATAGCAGAACTTGTATTCATTTGAAGGTTTACTTGTTGTGGACATGTCAGCGCATAAAAAAAAAAGAGAACCTATATCACTTTTTGATTTTGATCTCATGCAAATTAAGCAATATGTTAAAAATCTCCCTTGTAACATAGAAATTAAACACACATCCAGAACATCATTTTAACATACAGAACACATTTAAACAAGAGTTGATGGATTACAGTTAAGCAAACAAAATTATGTCTTACAAGAAACAAGTTGATAAAAAGGTGTCAATTTTGATGTAACGGTGTACATGTTCACTTCAGCGTAAAATCATATAAACATACTCTTGATACATTTCGTGGGCTCGATTAAATACACATACTGTTGGTAACATACTTAGTACACAGAGGCAACAATAATTATTTGCTTTGCTATTAAAAAAGGAAAATTAAATATGTGGTACCCAGCTTCAGAGAACGACCCAACTACATGTTATAAATGGTGTAATCATACAGTAACATTGGAAATAAAAGGTGGACATAACATTGATAGCTCATTATATGGATCATTTCTGAACAAGATGTGCAGAGCAGTGCTGGCCAACTGGAATATTGGGGAACAGGGTATGCAATTTCAATACATATTTGATTTATTAATAGTGCATAAAATAAAATAAATGTAATTATATCATATATAGTGTAATATATAGTATATGCTTATACACTATATATATAACATATACTTATTTACAGAATAGTTAGTAGTTTTATATAACACAACAGATACCTATATAAAATATAAATTATATACTATATATATTATATACTACATATATTATATAGCTAAGAATATCAGTTTTATTGTGTTTTTTTTTTTGCATGGTAGAACATTTTAAAGAATAAAACATCTCAAATAAAGCAATATATAATATAATAATGCTTAGAGAAACACCTCAGTTAATAAGGGCAAATGTGCCATTTGCCAATAATTTACACAAGGTACACAATCTCATAACAAATAAATACACATACACCATTTCGGGAAGGGGCATACTGTTCAGGGATGAGAGTTGCCTCTAACTAAAGCGGAAATTTCAATTACATTTAATGTGACAGTGCTAAGCATATGACGAGAAAATTACCGATATGGCCACCAGGATAAATATCGGGAGGGGAAAAGTCATCGAAAATAGTAATTTTAAAAAGTCGGAAATTAAACAAATGGACATTTGAAAAAAAAAGGAAATTTGAAAAGAAAAAAAAAGGAAATTAAAAAAATTCGGAAATGAAAGAATTCGGAAATGTCTCCTATCAGAAAAAATAATTCAGAAATCCCTGATTGCTTGCCTTCCCAGTAAGTGACCGCTAACTAAGTATAGCCAAGTGGCCGCACAAACAAAGTGAGTCTGAGTCTGAGTCTGAGTCTGAGTGCGGTACTCCTGCTCACCTAGTCGCTCGAGTCGCTCCCGCTCCCGCTGAATGAGGTCGTTGGCCAGGCTGGCCGGCGGGTAGACCCCGGGCAGGTGGCCGGGCGGCGGGTTGGCGCCGGGAGGCACGCCGCCCGCACCGAACCGCCGCTGCAACTCCAGCCAGTGGGGATCGAGCGGGTTAGCACCCGGAGGGATGCGGTCGAAGCCTGCAGGCCAAAGAAGGGGACATTTGTTACTGATTCACTTTTAAACAGTCCACCATTTGTATGCTGTGTACGAGTACGTATATATACAGGGTCCCTGCACTATCTCACATGACAGTTCATGGTTTTCTTCACTACAAGTTCAATTATAAACAGATTCTCATGGGTACCTATATATAGGGTTCCTTCAACGGCTCACATTAAAATCCATGGTTTTCTTCGATACAGGTTCAATTCTAAACAGAATGTATACAGGGTTCCTGCACCGTCTCACATTAAAGTCCATGGTCACAGGTTCAATTTTAAACAGGTTTAAAAGGGTACATTCATCATCTGTCATCAAATTCAATGGTTTTTTCCATGAAGAATCCATGTCATTTCTAGACCAAAACAACAGTTCCATAACCAGCAATACTAGACTTAATTATAAGATTAACAATTCCAGGGGGACGAGGGTAGCGAGGTAATCTGACCTCCCTGGGTGTCTAGGCTGACGTCATCAGGGAACCTAGACAATCTAACGGTTAGGACGCCAGCTTCAGAATGGCAGAACTATGGGTTCGAATTGGGGGTTTTACATCCTAGCAAGAATGGTCAGAACACAGCGTTATTCTTTGAAGACAGACACTGCTGGGTTTAGAAGCCGCCTTTGACAAGACACGACTGTTCGGTTCAGTGGTGCATACCATGTGGCTTCATCTCCATCTCCTGCTTCATCTTCTCCCTGAACTCCATGTCGCGTAACTCGCGTTCTCGCAGGTCTCGTTCTCGCGCGTCTCGTTCTTGTTTATCGCGTTGCAGTTCTAGTTCCAACCTACAAAAAGGTAATTTTCAGTTAAGCATCAAATGTGCCGTTTTCTATTGTGTATTTTGATCTCGAAATACGTCGAAATGTTCCGCACTTTGGTTATATATTAATCTAGAAATATGTCCATTTTAATTCATATAATTAAAAAAATTTAAACACGCAAAATATCGAGGGAGAAAGAAGAGCAGAAATTGACATTCTCTGACAATGCTGAGCCTAAAAAACCTTTTTCGTTCTTGAGGCGGGTCCATGGGCGATTGTTTTAAAATGTTCCATGCATTTTGCAATATTTAAATAATAGCCGGGGAAAGAAATCCATAGATGATTTAAAAATATGTAGAATATAATTTTCTTAAATAATGAAATTGTACAAATAACTAGAAAATTAATTTTGTAAAGCCAGGAAATCGGCGCAATGCCGGAGATCTTTCATCCCTGATTAATTAATTAATTAAAAAAGCCTGTGCCACCAGAACTGTACCTTTCTCTGGAGCCTGGTGGGTACATTGAGGCCATCCGGTATTGCATCATGTGATCAACGGGGCCACCAGGGCCATGAACACCGTAGGCCATGGAGCGGCTCGGATCCTGGCCCGCCTGACCTGCAAACACAAACATACCGCCTCCATTCAAGTCCCACTCTGCACTCTCGCAACAGTACGCGGAACACGAAACAAAAGACAACAGAAGTACCTGACTTCAAAGGAGAACTCCATATCAAGACAGCGATGCGTCTCCCGATATAGCAGGTGTCCTGCCATTGAAAGGACAGTCAAATTGAAACAAAAACAGTTCGAACATTGACAGATTGTTCGGGGTTTTGATTCGCTGATCCCGAGGGTCACTGAAGACAGGTATGACTGTAAATGCATATTCGGGGAGGAGAACCCCAGGTAGGCAAACTACCGTAACTATCGGTATAAAAAGTGCGCACTAGTGATAGTATGCTTTAAAAATGGGAAACTACCCACCAGAGAAATTGCTTGAACCTGCTCATCAAAGAAATTGTTTGCATTTTCTTCCACCAGGGGGTACTAATGATGTGGCTTTTCCATACCAGGAGATGCCAATCGTTTCGATTTTCTATACCAGGTGCCAATCGTTTCGATTTTCTCCACCAGGTGGCGCCAATGATAGGGAACAGGCCTCTCCGTGGTTTGGCATTTCCACACGAGGGGGTGCCAATAGTTTAGATTTTTCACACCATGGCTTGAATTTTACCATTTAAAATGGTTGAATTTCGCTCAACCAGGTCCCCGCCCGCCCCAATAACCCTATTTCTTTATAACGTGAATTAAACAAGATTCTTTCCACACAAAAAAGCCCACCCTGAATGATAAATAAGGTACGTGTATAGAAAAACACACCCTAAATGATAAATAAGGTAGGTGTAGTATTTCTTTTTAAAAAGTGGGTCATTTTCGTTGGAATTAATTTACGGTGCGCATTTTTACACCAATAACTACGGCAATGAGACTTTGTTGTTGAATATTAGGACGTATGCAGACGACTTTGGTCTGACAGTCTGTCCCAACGGTCGTGACGGCCATGATTCTGCGCGTCAACACAGGGACACTCACCAAGGTCAAGGCCACAATGGGGGTGGGGGGGGGGGGGCAGGGGACATATTGTAAAATCATAATTAAGACTCGAATCCAGGTGGTTTCCATCGCCACACGTAGAGCGGGAAGCTACGGATCATACACCAACGACACTGTGAATGGGGCGAGTGCAAAAATAAAGGGGGGGATGGTGGGAGATAGGGGGAGGGGAGGATCCATTTGGAAATTCAGTGTGACGTCATCGTAGTGTTCGCTCTTAGAGGAAGTAAGAACTCAGGAAGACTGACACTAAACCCACTCCTGGAATCCAGCCTCTAGTATATATCCTGACCCCCCCCTCCCCCCCCACACACACACGCACATCTATTATATACACACGTGATGTATATGAATTAGACGAATAGAAATTCGCATGATCATTGTAGTAGTGTGCACTGACCTCTCAGGCAAGGAGCCAGCGACATAGACAGGTAGGCGTGGGTAGGGCAATAACATCAGGGAGCCTTGGTGGTGTAATGGTTAGCACACTGACCCGCAAAATGCAAGAGATGTGGGTTCCATTCCCGCTTTAGGTGCAATATTTCCCCATTTTCATCATTGACTCAACACAGTTGGTCAGAAACCATGGCGTTAGGATACACACACACACAAACACACAGGTGTTTGCTCCGAGACTCTTGTCGCTCCGAGACTACCGGCTAGAGCTAGTATTTGAGAAGTCAACTGTATCCTCCCCCCCCCCCCCCCCCCAACTACGTCCCTTGCCCTTTGTGACTTCCGGAAAGTTGGATGGTTTGCGTCCTGTCAACATCTAAGGTCAGATTAAGGCGGATACCAACTTGTGACAGTGTGCACTCATGGTGACTTTATAGTGCTGCCCCACTGGGAGACCATATCATAATCTGATATCCCACTCAGTCACATTATCCTAACACTGAGCCAACCAGTCATTGTCATATTGTAATGATGTACGCCTAGCTAGGAAGCAACAAGTATCAATTTTAAAGTAATTGGTTTGACTCGACCAGGGTTCGAACCCGTGGGTTAGAATCCCGCGCGATCTACCAAAACGGAAGACGGACGCTCAACTCATTCGGCCATCCCGTCTGGTTTTCTGGAAAGTAATATCTGTGAAAAAAATCAAATGTTCCACTTCTCCAAACAATGCCCACGCGCACACATATTTATTATTGATTGATGGTTAATTTACACCTTGTCGGCAGCAAAGGCCATGTATTCATTGCACAAAGCGGGTAGATTTGATTGGTTTTCCTCAAATAAATTCCGTTTAACTTTAAGTATCTGTCAAAAATAAAAGCGCTAATATATTTAACTCGCCCACTTCATATATAAACTCACATGTGTCCAAAGGTGATAGAATTTATTTCAAAAGACAAAAGTAATGTTTGAAAAAATTACACTCGCTGACACAGTCCAGCTGTCCTCAAATTGGTTCACACTTCTGGTAAAGATGGCTCGCTAGTGCCCTGAAGAAATACTTATAAAAAAATAAAAAATGTCTTCTGCTAATTTTCGCTTTGAATGTATGAGGGGAATTTAGTATATATATATATCTACGTCCCCCCCCCCCTCCCCACCACCACCACCGCCACTCAAAAGCCCCACCCCCTTTTTGTGTGTAATGCCAGTCCCTCCTTTCTTATTACCAGTCTCTGACTTCATCTAAGTAAATTGGACATAATGAACTGTTCCTCTGCCTTTTCGGGTCACAGGTCATAGGTCACACGGGGGATACGTAGGTAGGGGTACTGACCTGGGTGGTGCATTCTGGGAGATCGGTCTAGAAAAAAGAACAGATGGAAGTCTAAGTCATGAGGTCAGCGTCCGGCGAGGAGCAGTAACTCTTACAAACCACACGCCTCCGATTCAACATCACAATAGTACACAGCCTACAGGGGACCTTGTACGCGGACAGTAACTAAGCGCATTTTGTTGTCAAAGACGCAATGTATGCGTGTGCAGTGGTAAATATTTCCAGGTCCAATCCATGGGTAGGTCAAGGTCACCCAACATGTGGTCAACGGGGCCAACATGGCTACACTCGTTCGGTAAGAACAGGGACGGTCAAGGTCACTCAACATGGGTTCATTTGTTCAGTAAAAAATAGGTAGGTCTTTCAATATGGCACCACTTGTTCAGAAAGAACGAAGTATGTCAAGGTAATCCAACATGGCATCATTCATTCAGTGAATACGGGGTAGGTCAAGGTCTCACTTGTTCAGGTCACTCAACATGGCTTCACTTGATGGGTAAACACAAGTTAGGTCAAGGTCATCCAAAATGACCACTCATTCAGAACAGGGTAGGTCAAGGTCACTCAACATGGCATCACTTGTTGGGTAAACACAAGGTAGGTCAAGGTCACGGAACACATGGCTTCACTCATTCAGTAAAAAGATAATAGTTCAATAAATAGATAATAATAAAAACAAAAAATGAAATAAATATAATTTAAAAAAAAACCCAAAAAACATTAAATTTTTGTATTAAAAAAAAGGGATGTAGGTATGCGACCCCGGGCCGCTGGCGCCCCGCACTCACCCATGCTGTGTGGCCGCGCGTACTCGGACAGCTGCCGTAGGGCGGGCGTCGGGTCGTGCGACTGGTACGGCCCGGTGAGGCGGCCCGGCGTCAGCCGCTCAGACCCGTACATGGCCGGCAGCTGTGACGTCATCAGCGTCGACGTGACCTGCGCGTCTGCAGTCGGGTTCAGTGGCGGAGTGTCCGGCCTCTTCTAGCCGAAAGGAAACGGTAAACATGACCATTCCAAGCGACGGGGGAGGCGCCCCCTAGCGGGGGGTTGGGGGGGGGTGTATATGGGGACGTGAATTTTGATTAGCGCATAAAAGTAAAGCACATAAAAGTTTACAAGTCAAGGTATAGCGATAACATAGCACTTTATGCAAGGTGGATAGATAAATAGATAGATATATAGACAGATAGATAGATAGATATAAACAAGATGGATAGATAGAGATGAATGCGCATGTTTGATTTGAAAAATAAATAGATATGAATGTCCTGTTTGATTTGTTATAGATAGATATGGATGTGCATGTTTAATAGATAGATATATAAATAAATAGATAGATAGATAGATATAGTTTTTTTTACACTTTGTTAGTGGCAAAGACCATATTCGATGTGAACATGAGTACATGTGTAAAATGTATGTCAAGACTTAAAAAAGTTACAAGAGATGACAGTTCAGTTGACCTCAGGAACGCTCAATATTGGTTCATGCAAGATTGATTAATTGACTAGCAAAGGCTTAACTTCGTGTTGGAAGGAAAAGTCATATTCATTGTAAAAGATCAGAAGAATTTATTGTGTTCACACAAAAAAAAGTGCTTATCGGTTATGTGTTTACATCAACCATTTCAACGAAATTCTGAAATGGGATAATTGTGTCCCAAGATTATGGTCTGTGATGACAGCAGACATTTCTAAAATGGTGTAATAACATCTAAACGCCGTTTGACGGCATATTTCCCGTCATATTCCCCACTGCAATGCCCAGCGAATAGCCCCGTCGGATATAACTGATATCTCGTTGGCTTCAGACCAAGAACAATATTTGTGTACCTTGCTATGGATAGGTATTTACTAAAAATCCCTTGACTACACAGCGCATTAATACTTCATTTATATATTTATATTATTAAATTATTTTAACTTATTTAACTTATTTATTTTATACATAATTATATGTATAACTATCTTTATAATTATTTTTGTTATCATTTTCATAATTGTCTATTTTTTTAATTATAAGTATGAACTCAAGGATGCTTTTATTTTATCATATTTCTCCTTATAATTCCTTCGGGAATCTTTCATAATTATTAAAAAAATTATTTTCACTTATTATAATTATTTTTGTTTAAAAAAAAAACATAATCAAAAAACCCAACCCATCTGTGTGTTTATCTTAAATTACTCTATGGCTATAATTATGAACAAGTATCTTTATATTTGGTTATAAAATTAATTTATATACAAAATAGTGAGTGCTTATTTTAAACTAGGGGACTGACCAATAATTATTTTAAAGATTATAATACATATCCTAAGCCTTTTAAATAGTTGTCAACTGCTGATATTTGGGGGTGTAATGATTCAACGAGACCCATCGTAATATGACCATAGATGTTGCTAGGACGTAATAGCTGGTTTTATTTAATGATGCCTCTAGAACACATTGATTTTCATATCGTCGGCTATTGGACGTCGAGCATATCGCCATTCTGACATATTTCTTTTTTGGAGGAAACCAGCTGCCGCCACATAGGCTACACTTTCCGAGAAGCAGCAAGGGGTATTTTATGTTCACTTTCCCACAGACAGGACAGCACATACTACATACAGCCTTTGATGAACCAGTTGTGGACCACTGGTTTGCTAGGGCGTAAAACCACAAACAAATGATACAAAGATGTGCTACTGACTCCACTAACAGACACAAGTAACGGACACTAAAGACACTTCTAACGGACGCTGGCCCATCAGCCCGCCAGATTAACAACCCACTGATCCCGGCAGCCGGAACACCGTCCTGATGACCTTAGAGGTTGCCGGGACGTAGAACCACAAACAAACAAAACAGCCGAAGACGCGCCCCTCTGTCAACCAGTCAGCTGGCTCTGTGACACCCTCAATTAACAACAACAATGGCGGCCCGCCACGGCCGGCGTTATGGGTTAATGTGTGCACGTTGCCATGGCAACCACACCGCAGCCCGGACGCAGCCAGGCTAGATTCTATGGGCCGGCCTCGGTTCGCGCCCCGCCCACCCCGGTGCAACGCTCCCCCTGGCATGGCGTGTGGGTACCACATTACCGCCCCTGCTCTTACCCCCTCCCCCTCTCCCCACACCTCTTCCGCATGCCCCCTCCCCTCCCCCACGGCCCCCCCCCCCACCACGCCCCTACCACTCCTCCACTACCACTCCCCACCCCTCTCCCACACACGCCCCCTGGTGGCAGGCTCCTAATGCCTGGTTTGTGGCCCCCATAAGTCCTTTGTAAAACCCACGCGCGGCTCGGCGCCCACACGTCCGGCCCGCCCACTTATTGATGACCCCGCCCCCTGCTGACCCGTGGCCACGCCCCTTATTGATCCCTGCTCACATCACGCGCGCAGCCAGCCGTTTGATGCGCCTTGATTTGCAGCCAGGGGGCGCCACGCTCAACACGCAATTAGCTGGCCAGAAAAATGCACACACCCTCACCACTGCGAAATCACAGGGCCTGCTGAATATATAATCGCAGTGGTAAAATATAATTAATTATTATAATAATTATATTATCATCACTTGCATATTGGCCCATAAATATTAATTATTTGTTCTATTAGATAAAGTATTATAAGATACAGTAGCTACACGTTGCCATTATTTGGGGGGGTACATTAGTTGATTAAGCGGTGGAAATTTCAATCGCGGATAATTGATCTATTGACTGACTAACATTTAAATTGCCATAAAATCTTCGCATTACAGTAAATTAATATGGAAATATATTCCAATGTTTAAAAATAAATTCAGTGCACCATACTGTGTTGCTTGTGTTTTGTTATGGAATGAAGATGTTTCTGTTCCTTTGTTTGCTGAGGTTTCACGTCCTAGGAAATTCTAGTCATTCAGGACGGGCACCAACTTGTGACCCAAGATCACACTTAGTCACATTATCCTGATACTGACCTAACCAGTCTTTACCCTATCCTAGTAATGGCGAGCGCTAGGTAGAAATAAGTATAAATTTTGTAAGTCAGGCTTTGACTTGGCCACGATTCAAATGCCTAACGTTCTACATGAGAAGCCAGCGCTCATACCGACCGACCGGTGGTTCTTTTCGAAGCTGGTTATATTGACACTCAGCGAATCTTGTTGGACGGGTAGATAAACAGCATGGATTGGGACAAAACAATACCCGGCCAACAATTACAACTCTTCTGTAATGTCGCATTGCTTGCCTGTCAAACGCAATCACCAAACGCAATCACCATCTATTTGGGCCACTTGTCACGTGTTCACAGACTGCTTGCGCAGTCATCAGGCAACATTGATGAAGCTAATTAAATAAGCTCAATTACACTTACAGACGAACGCCATAAGACTTCATTCAGCATTCCACTGTTCCAGACAAATCTCACGTTACGAGGGCCAGCACTGCTTCACCTGACCCCCCCCCCCCCCCCCCCCCCCCCCCACCCCCGTCTCGTGGCGCCACCTACACAGGGACTCCGCTCGGTGGTTATCTCTGCCGGGTGGTGGCGTGACCGGCGCAGGTGGTTCATGGGGAGCCGTTGAAGTATAGCCTAGCTATGCCAGCTAGCCAGCCACAGAATGCTCATTAATATTCAGTGCGCAGCCGCAGCCACCTGCTACAGCTATATATATGAGCGCTGAGTGAGTAAGTGTCTGTCGCACTTGCTATCCGGACAGCACTCTCTCCACACCTCTCTCTATCACCTCTCCGCCGGCCATGCTCCTCCTCGATATGTCTGAAAAGAGTTCCAGGAGGGGGAGCCCACCGGCATTTCACTTTCTACTGTTACTCTGTCTGTGTCTATGGCTCCCTGGACGGTCACCATAGAGCAAATAGACACGGTCCCTTGACTCAACTCTCCTCATTTCTCTTTCCTAACTCTGCCCATTTCGATTTCTCCTAGGCACACTTCTTCCCCTGACAAGGGTAGTTGTGTTCTTGGGTGGGGCCCTTCACATTTACGATTTCTCTGTCTTGTTCTTGTTGCTGGAACGACCGCTGCTCCCACCTTTGCCCGCCTTCCTCAAACCCCTGCTGCTGACCGGGTTCAAGTGCTACACTACACTACACTACACTACACCTACAGCTCAACTACACGCCAGACCAAAGAGATTCGCTGCCGCCCCAACGCCTCGCCGTTACAACGTTGTGAAGATGTCCCAGCTTCTACAACACTCTCTACTGAAGTTAAGTCTTCAACCACAGATTGGGCCGATTTATCGGAGCCTCTCTACCCAATGTTGCAGTTCTGCAACCGGTAACCGTCGTAAGGTTACAAACACCCCCAATCGTCATGTGTGTCTGTGTGTGTGTATGACCTGGTTACATCTAAGGTCATATCAGGACAGGTACCGACTTGTGACAGTGCACACTCATGGCGCCTTTATCGTGCTGCCAAACTGGGAGACCAGACCATCAGCACCATGACCTGATATCCCACTCAATCACATTATCCTGAGACTCAGGCTGACCAGTCCTTGTCCTATTCTAATAATGCTGAGCGCCTGGCTAGGAAGCGAGTATCAATTTTGAAGTCATTGGTTTGACTTGACCAGGATTTCAATTCCCATGATCTACCAAAACGGGAGACATACGCTTAACTCATTCGGCCATCCCATCTGGTCTAATATATATATATACTATATATACACTATAGACATATTTCATATGACGTCAACATGGGTATTTAGGTCAGTGTGTGCGCTATTTGGCTGCAGGATGACACACTGTAACACTGCAAACTCAATGGCTATGAGCAATCTCCATACAGAAAAAGTGAAATATCTCTAAAACCAAACCACCTAGAAGCAAAGCGCTTGGCAGACAAACAGATAACATGCTTAACAACCAGATTGTATTAAATTTATAAGTTTAGGGTCCTGCCTTTCTATTAATTTTGAATAAAACTGACGTTTTGCACTGCGCGTATCGGCAAACTCAGTGCATTTTCAATGGCCGTGAGCAATCTTCTAACAGAAAAAGTGAAATATCTCTAAAACCACACCACGTAGAAAGAAACCGCTTCGCAGACAGATAACATGCTGTAAAATATTCTGATTTACGACATCAGGGGGAATGCAAATGTTGTATTACTAAACAGGTGTACGTGACCAAGTGCATGTATGTATATATATGTAAGTGCTGGTGGTGCCTGAGTGGGATGTAAATAGACATGGTGGTGCTGGCAGGGCTTGGTGAAAGGGCACTCAGGGCTTACCCCCTCCCCCTCTGCTGGGTAGGATCACCACACTCAGGGTGGTGGGCAGACCATTGGTAGCCCTGGGGACCAGGAATGCCGGATCCCTATTGGTAGGGCCAAGAATGCTTGTTTCCCATTGGAGGAAAGGGGTGGGGTGATACTCTAAAATGAACCCATGTAACCATATAAATAATAAACCAGAGGGCTTGACACTCTCTCTTCCTTTACACTTTATACTCTTCCTTTCTCTTTGTCTGTATTGATTTCACTATAGCCTGCCTACACAGCCACATATTCGAGCCCTAGCCTTTACAATGCTTAACAACCAGATTGTATTAAATTTATAAGGTTCGGATTCTGGATTTCTATTAATTTTGAATAAAACTAACGTTTTGCACTGCGCATGTCGACAAACTCAATGGCAGTGTGCCTTCGTTCTGCAGCCAAGCTGCGCGTGCATACATGATGTTTGTAAACAATGAAAGGGGTCTATATACACACTATATATATACACTATATATAGACTATACATATATATACATGTATGTGTGTGTGTGTGTGTATATATATATACACCGTGTATTGCACCCACACACTCCCGGGCGCAGAATATACGGCAATAATACAAAAAATAAATAAAATCATTCTGAACGACTTGGGATATCGGCTGCGGCCCACACGGTCCCCCAAAGCCATGTCGACCAATCGGAATAGACGACTGCTGATATCGTTACTGTCATCCCAGTCGGCGCCGCACCTCATCTGCCGCCCGTCTCCATGGCAACGCGGCGCCCCGGGGGCGTCTATTAAGTTTGACAACAGGCTAACAACGACGCAGCTCAACGCTTCCACGCCTGATTAAGGCGGTACCCGCGAGGTGGCGCCACTTATCGCAGCCCGCTGGAGTGATCGCCGCGCCGCCTGGCGGGCGGCCCCGGACTCACCACGTGATCTGCTCAGCGCTCATCGCTTCCGACAACTGCCCCACTCGCCCGCCACCCCACCCCCTCTCACCCACAGCGCGTGCGCACTCGGCCTGTGTAAGGGTATTGATTTTTGGCGGGAAGTGGCCGCTGCTTGAGCACGTCGGTAACCAGCATCTCCTTGAACCGGCGGCGTCTCTTAGAGGGCGGGAACAGGAGGAAGGAGGAGGAAGGAGGAGGAAGGAGGAGGAAGGAGGAGGAAGGAGGAGGAAGGAGGAGGAGGAGGAGGAGGAGGAGGAGGGAGAGGGAGGAGGAAGGAGAGGGAGGAGGAGACAAGAGGAGGGAGGGGGAAGAGGAGAGGAGGGGAGGAGGGAGGAGGGGAAGGAGGAGGGGGGAGGAGAGAGAAGGAGAGGAGGGAGGAGAAGAGGGGGAGGAGGAGGAGGAGGAAGAGGAAGAGGATGAAGAGGAGGACGAAGAGGAAGAGAATGAGGAGGACGAAGAGGAGGAGGAAGAGGACGAAGAGGATGGTGATGATGATGCGGAGAGGAGAAGGAAGAGGAGGAAGAGGAGGATGGTGATGATGATGAGGAGGGGGGGAAGGAGGAGGAGGGAGGGGGGGGGAAGGAGGAGGAGGAGGAGGAGGAGGAGGAGGAGATGGGGAGAACCGAAACGCTCCTCGGGAGATCCAATTTACTCAGGTTTGCGCAGATTCCTCCGCCTGGGGTCACGTGGTCGCCATTTACCACCCAGAAGTATCTGGCTGACTGAGTGAGTGCGTGCGTGCAGGCACCGAGTCAACTCAGACGGTGCTACCACTAGTACCAGCCCCAGTGCATCCTGGGTAGGATGACGAACAAATGTCATCTGCTGCAGCAGTTCAGAGTCTCCCTGTCTCCCTTCAAACAGCGCTACCAGCCCCAGTGCATCCTTGATAGGCCGATGAACAAATGTCGTCTGCTGCAGCTGTACCAAGTCTCCCATCAGATGGCTATACCAACCCCAGTGCATCCTGGGTAGGATGATGAACAAATGTCATCTGCTACAGCAGTTCAGAGTTTCCTTGCCTCCCATCAGATGGCTCTACCAGCCCCTGTGCATCCTAGATAGGCCGATAAACAAATGTAGTCTACTGCAGCTGTACTAAGCCTCCCATCAGATGGCGCAACCAGCCCCAGTGCATCCTGGGTAGGCCGATGAACAAATGTCGTCTGTGCAGCAGTTCAGAGTCTCATCGCTTACCTCCACCAAAACATGCGCACTGAAATCATCGGAATGGCTGAAATTCTTTTTTTTGTACTGATTTAACTGAATCTGTGACCCACATCACTTAAAAAATGATGCAGACACAAAATGTGTTCAGAAAATTAAAACCGTAAAGAGATCATGCTCGGAACCGAAAGTTTCAAAGTACAAGCATGTCCAACTCTTCAGGGATCTCTTGGAAGCTTTGGTTATTGTCAGATATTAATTGACAATCAATTTCCCAGACGTCCTTTCACAATTAAAAAAAAAATCTAAATTCCTACATTTGTTGTTACTATTATTATTATTATCATCATAATCATCATCATCACCACCACCACCACCACCACCATTATCATCATCTGGACCCCCTTCTCACTTATTTATGCTGTGAAATATTATTTAAATTTATTGTTAATTGACAAATATACGGACAATAATCAGATGCCCTGATGAACAAGTAACATCGCTAATTTATACTTAATAATTACAAATTATACTAATCAGTAGTATCAAGATGGTACATAGGCTACCTAGATCGAGGGATCCAAAGGCTTAACAAAACCCATTAAGCAATACCTTATCAAAATATCGTTATTGTTATTATTATTAAAATATTATTATTACATACAACTTGAATTTCGGTTCATTCATAATTATTGAGATATTATAAGAATTATTACAGGATACAATATTCGCACTTTGAGACTATTTACAAGATCAGAGCATCTTTAATGCAGAACTGGAGGCATATTACCGCCCAATAATAATTACTATTGTCATTGATATTATCCTGAATATCGATAATATTAATATCAATATTATTATGTTATTAATGTCATAACAGTATTATTGTAGAATTATGTTATTAATGTCATAACAGTATTATTGTAGTATTATGTTATTAATGGCATAACAGTATTAGTGTAGTATTGTTATTAATGGCATAACTGTATTATTGTAGTATTGTTATTAATGTCATAACAGTATTATTGTAGTATTATGTTATTAATGGCATAACAGTATTAGTGTAGTATTATGTTATTAATGGCATAACTGTATTATTGTAGTATTGTTATTAATGGCATAACAGTATTATTGTAGTATTACGTTATTAATGGCATAACAGTATTAGTGTAGTATTATGTTATTAATGGCATAACAGTATTATTGTAGTATTGTTATTAATGGCATAACAGTATTATTGTAGTATTATGTTATTAATGTCATAACAGTATTAGTGTAGTATTATGTTATTAATGGCATAACTGTATTATTGTAGTATTGTTATTAATGGCATAACAATATTATTGTAGTATTACGTTATTAATGGCATAACAGTATTAGTGTAGTATTATGTTATTAATGGCATAACTGTATTATTGTAGTATTTTTATTAATGGCATAACAGTATTATTGTAGTATTACATTATTAATGGCATAACAGTATTATTGTAGTATTGTTATTAATGGCATAACAGTTTTAGTGTAGTATTATGTTATTAATGGCATAACAGTATTATTGTAGTATTGTTATTAATGTCATAACAGTATTATTGTAGTATTATGTTATTAATGTCATAACAGTATTATTGTAGAATTATGTTATTAATGTCATAACAGTATTATTGTAGAATTATGTTATTAATGTCATAACAGTATTATTGTAGAATTATGTTATTAATGGCATAACAGTATTATTGTAGAATTATGTTATTAATGTCATAACAGTATTATTGTAGTATTATGTTATTAATGGCATAACAGTATTAGTGTAGTATTATGTTATTAATGGCATAACAGTATTATTGTAGTATTGTTATTAATGTCATAACAGTATTATTGTAGTATTATGTTATTAATGTCATAACAGTATTATTGTAGTATTGTTATTAATGTCATAACAGTATTATTGTAGAATTATGTTATTAATGTCATAACAGTATTATTGTAGAATTATGTTATTAATGTCATAACAGTATTATTGTAGAATTATGTTATTAATGGCATAACAGTATTATTGTAGAATTATGTTATTAATGTCATAACAGTATTATTGTAGTATTATGTTATTAATGGCATAACAGTATTATTGTAGTATTATTGTAGTATTATAATATCGCAGAAAAATGCCGGAAGGCAGGCTTCTACTCTGTGACTATTATCGCTTATACCTAGCTCTTTCTTGATTGGGTTTTATATTCTAGCAACATTTAGGGTCATATAAGAATGGGACTCGAACTAACCAATTGTAATATACATCCCGATTCCTTGCCATTTTGCTTAGTGTTAAACGTTAAATATAAAAAATTGCGGTAATCCGTAGTTCTTTCATCCCTGAATTAATTTTATTATACTACCACTATTTTTTTTAAATATTTTTTTTTTAAATTGAGGCTGTATTTACACTGTCCATAGCATATAAGCCCAGGTATTCAGGCTTATTTTCAATGCTGGGCAGCTATAATATTAATATTATTATTTTATAGTACTATTATTGTAGTAGTAAATTTCAGTAATATTGTAGCATAACAGTATTATTATAAGATTGTTAACATCATCATTAGAATATTATATATAATAGTATTATTATATATTATAGTATTATTATATTATAGCATTATTGATATATTAGGGCATTATTAATAAAGAAGATAATAGTATTAACAGCCTCGCAATAATCCCTAGGAATGCAAAGCTCACACAGCAGTGCCAGATAAAGCAGTCAGCAGTTGTTTGTTTGTTGTTTGACGTCCTAGCAACATCTAAGGTCATATCAGGACGGGCCAGTCAGCAGTACCCCCCCCCCCCTTCCCCCCACCAATCCCTACCTCCCCCATCATGTAACACCAGTAAATCCAACAGGGGGCGCTGTACTCACGGCAAGCTTCTCCTTCTCCTCGTCCTTCCGGTGCGGCGCTGGTGGCGGCGGCGTTGGCTCTGTGCGCTTCTCCTCCTTGGGGACCTGCGCAGGCGCAGTCGGCGGCGGAAGTGACCGCTTGAGACGCTCCTCGCGCTTCCGGGCAAGTTTCGAGTCGGGCAGTGGCCGGAACTCGATGTCACAGCGCGAGCAGCTGTTGTAGCCGCGGTAAATATGGCGATAGAAGCTGGTGGACGCCGGAGGAGAGAGGCGGGGGTTACTCACAATTCACACACCAGACCCAGTGAACAATTCACGATGCTGTCAGTTTGTTTGTAAAACGGTCACAAGGTAGTTGTTAAAGTTGCATAGTCCGATGGTTTTGAGTTTCGGCCATTTTATCTGAGATAAATATATTGTGTTGTTATAGCCTACCTTACTTTAGTTTGAAGTAACGGTTATTTTAGATGGCCAATTTTGTTTATAGATATTTGAAGTGAAAGTATGTCAAATTAGTTTTGGATAGCAGTTTGTTTGTTTGTTGTTGTTTTACGTCATAGCAACATCTAAGGTCATATCAGGACGGGTACCGACTTGTGACAGTGCGCACTCATGGTGACTTCATAGTGCTGGGAAACCAGGCCGTTGGCACCATGACCTGGTATCCCACTCAGTCACATTATCCTGACACTGAGCCCACCAGTCCTTGGCCTGTCCTAATAATGCCGAGCGCCTGTCTAGGAAGCGACAAGTATAAATTTTTAAGTCATTGGTTTGACCCGACCAGGGTTCGAACCCACGATCTACCAACACGGGACGCTCTAACTCATTCGGCCATCCCGTTTGGAGAGCAAGCCATAGGCTTCAGCAGTAACAGATTCTATTAAATTGCCTCAGTATTCCCTTCTATGTGGCAAAAAAATATGTTATAGGTGCACCAGTAGATATGTAGAACCAAATCTAGATAATTGCTTTGGTTTTGAAAATGTTATGTTTTCATTGGATTTTGCAGCTCTAAATTGTTCTCTTCTATGTGGCAATAAATATTTAATGATCTTTATCCACGTTAGATATGTAGAATCAATCTTAGATCATTGTTTTGGGTTTGAAAAGTTTATGCTTCATCGGACAATAAGGGGTAGGGGACAAATTCAACGATAGGCTTTAAAGGTGCATAGTCCGATAAAAACATCACATTTTCAAAACCAAACAATAATCTAGATTTGATGCTATAAATCTAAATTAGATAGTGGTCCACTTATTAAGCATTTGTTGCCGCATAGAAGGGAATGCGGAATGAATTTAATAGAACCTAATACTGCTGAAGCCCATGGCGTGCTTACCAAAATTAATATTGCATGTTTGCAATGTTAGCCAGTTAAAATGAAAGTTGCTTCAAACTAAGGTAATGCAGATTATAACCATTAACATAATATATCGATCTCAGAAAATGACAAACTTCAAACCATCGGACTATGCAGCATTTCCGATATTTGTGATTAAAAAAATTGGAAGACACAGCAAAAATGTTTCTATTTAATCTGTCTGCTAAATATTTAAATTACATTATATATATGGGTCACTCTCCTGAAAACTGGTCATCATGGGATGGGATTTTAAAACATGAATAAAAAAACGTCCTACTTCTTTTTTCCCTTATATTTTTCATATTCATGTTCAGATTTGACGTAAGAATTAAAAACCACATGCAACGTTGGTCTTTTTAGTTATGAAGTGTTTTTGTACCAAATAATCCCATTTGTGACATGACATATGGGACATGGTTGGACCCTTACTAACATCTTGTATTGCATTGATATATCAAACAAAACAGTTCCCAAATCAAAGGGAAGTATTTATTAACATGTATCCATGCTTAAATTTAAAATAAATAAATTGATGTCTTCAGAAATAACATTACAAATTTCCGTCACAGATGTAACCAGTGGTGTCTGGATGCCACCCAAATATTGTTCACTAATTATTCAGTGAATAAAGCATGGCTGAGAATTACCTTTTTTTAAAAAACATCAATATAAGCACTACATATTTCTGTATATTATCCCATGATTAATATGCTTCTCAGTATGAAATTATTTAATTCTGCTTAGATTTTTATTAAGCAGACTGTGTGGTGTCCTGAACATGTGTTACGTCTAAGCAACACATGTAATACTGCCATATGACATAGCTTAATCATTGACTACACCTTTATTTTTTATCTCATCAATTTATATTTTACAAAGATGTAAAGGGGAGATTTCCAGCTTTCATTTGCAATCCCAAAATGTTTAAAAAAATCAAATATTAGATTTTAACTCTCGATGTGACACTTTTGGCCAGTTTTCAGGAGTGACCTATATACATGTATATATACAACATGTGTATACACACATATATGTACTATTTAATATCGCCGTGAATATGGCCTATGCTGCCGTCACGGCGTAAAGGAACCACCAATCAATCAATCAATCACTATTTAATATCTATATGGTCAATATTGAAATATCTATACAATAAAATTTATAGCTAAATATAGCATTGCTTCCTCTGGTGCCACATCATTTTAGGTAAAGTAGGTGGGTGGTATATTTACATTGCAGTCTTGCTTGTATGGCACTGTTCGTTGATGATGCGAGGCTCAGGGCTCGGAGTGAGTCGCTCGGGTTCAGGACTAGACACTGGCGACCTTGAACGTGACTTCGACAGTAGAGGTGATCGTGACCGCGGCCTGGTCGGAGATTGCACTTTCATGGGCGACTTGGAGCGTGAGCTGGGCCGGGGTGGTGACCTGGCCCGGGGCGGCGTTGTGGGCCGCTCCTGCTTTATTTGGACGAGGGGGCCCTGCGCTGAGGAGAGCGGCGGGAGGTGGTTCGGCAGCAGGTGAGGCGATGAAGGGTGGTGACTGTGGAGGCCGAGATGCTGGCCTGGGTGAGATGTGAGGTGAGGCGGGCCGCCCCCTTGTTGCTGCAGGTGAGCCGGGTGGTATGGGTGTGAGATGGGCAGGTGTGATGGGTGTTGGTGACCAGGGTGGTGCGGATGATGCGATGGCGGCAGTTGCTGTTGCTGCTGCTGCTGTTGTGATGGATGTTGCTGTGATGGATGCTGTTCTGATTGCTGTTGCTGATGTTGCTGCTGTGACAGTAGCGGCGGGGGAGGGGAGAGGGCAGGGCGGTGGGTGGGTGGCTTGTGTGGAAGATGTGCCGCGTGTTCGGTGCCATCCGTGATCACCTCCTGCTTGATGGCGGTGAGAGGCGGGGCGGTGAGCGGTGGCCCATGATGCGACCCGGGCTGGCTGGTTGGGTGCGGCAACGGGGGCAAATTCGACGCTGGGGTCGAAACATGCGGAGAGGGTCCCTTGGCAAGGCCGCCAATGCCTTGCAGGGGGGGAGGGGGCGGGAGGGGCGTGGTGAGCGGGTGGAGGTGTGGGGGCAGCCCGTTTTCGGGCCGCTCCACCTCACGGGGGCGCTCTGATGACACCACCGTCGCGGCGGTGGACACGGGACCCGCTGGAGACGGACCCGAGTGAGGAGGTGGGGGCTGTTGTGGGGGTGCCGTTGGCGGACCACCACGTACGCTGCCGAGATCTGCGCGCTCAGAGATTGGATGCTGGTACGGATGCGGCTGGTGACCCTGTGGGATTGCCTGCGGGTGTCCAGGCAGAACCGACTGTGGATGTCCCTGCAGAACAGACTGCGGGTGTCCTTGCGCAAGTACCTGCAGGTGGGCCTGTGCATGCACCTGCTGATGCGAAAGTGGAGGTCCACGGCCTTCGGTGGCTTCACGGTGTCGGCGATTTAATTCCTGTTGCCGCTCAATCTCACGCTTCCGTTCAATGTCTCGCTGCCGCTCAATCTCAGCACGCGTTCTCTCAAGTTGCTCAAACTCTCGCAACTGCAGTTCTCTATGTTGTTGTTCTCTATGCTGCTGTTCTCTATGTTGCTGTTCTCTATGCTGTGAATCCCTATGCTGTTGCTGCTGCTGCTCCCTATGCTGTTGTTCCCTTTGTTGTTGCTGTTCCCTATGTTGTTGCTGTTCCCTATGTTGTTCTTCTCTCTGTTGTTGCAAATCTCGATGCTGCTGTTGCAAATCTCGATGCTGTTGCAGTTGGAGTTCCCTATGTTGTTGTTGCTGCTGCTGCTGCTGCTGTTGTTGCTGTTGCTGCTGCTGCAATAGTCGCTCACGTTCCTTTTCCCGTTGCTCCTTTTCCAACTCAGCCTGGCGTTGCTGTTGCCGCTCTATCGCAAGCTGCTCTTCCTTGACGCGTGTTGCCTCTTGCAGCTGTTGCCGCTCAAGTTCCTGTTGCTTTATCTGCCGGTCGCGAATCTCACGTTGCTGCCGCTCAAACTCGTGCCGCTCAAGCTCACGTCGCTCGAGCTCACGCTGTCGCTCAATCTGCAAGATCCGCTCACGGTCAGCAACTGTGGCAGCATGCAGAACAGGCGTGGGTGACCCACGTGATGTTGATGTCACTGAAGGTGGTGGAGGCAGTGGCTGTGGCAGTGGCTGTGGCTGCACCGCACGCTGAACAGGCAGCGGTGCAATGACAACAGGTATAGGTCCCACAGGCGCTGCTGTCAACACAGGTGTCGCCTGGCTGGGGGTACTGACACTGACAGCAGGCGGTACCACTAGTTGTGGTGGGTTTACGTCGCTCTCCTCTGGTTGCGGCTGCGGTTCCTGTGGCTGCGGTGTCACAATCTGCTGCGGCTGCTTGTAGAGGGCAGCACCATCAGGCGGCAGCTGAGCGTTGTTTGCGGCTGCGGTAGGCACGGGGCTGGGAGTGGTTGAACCTCCGCTCGAACTCAGATAGTCCTCCTGAAGAATAACAAACTGTGCCAATAAGAGGCTTGATTAGTAGGAGGTGGGTGCATGGCCAAGCAGTGCTCCAAAGTGGGTAAGGCTGCTGTTGCAGGCTGTTGTTAATTCTTTCTACTTCGCTACTCACTGTACCAGCCATTCAGAAATGAATGGGGCGGTTAACAAACTAGCATAATCCTAATAGGCATTACTCTATTACAAACGGTATTAGTTACCAACTGGCTTTGGTTGGGTCGGTATAAAACTGGACTAAACCTGCAGTGTTAGCTTAGTGGTCAGTATTAGCTCTACAATTCTGTCTAGGTGTTTGTGCGATAAGTGCACGCATACATACTACTACCGCCAGGGATGCCAGTGGGGTTGGGAAAGAAACTTTGGCAGGAGGGTGAATGCACATGCCTGGTCAGCAACAGGATGCTGGCAGAGAAGAGCAGGGTTCAAAGGTCAGCCAACACTATTCAGTGTGTGCCATCTCCAAATTCAACACCAGAGTTTTACTAGTGCAGGCATAATACTGAAATCCCTATCAGTGTTATTATCTGAGAGATAGTAAGGACACCAGGATGCTTTGTTTGTTTGTTGTTTTAAGTCCTAGCAACATCTAAGGTCATATCAGGACGGGTACTGACTTGTGACAGTGCACACACATGGCAACTTTATAGTGCTGTCCCACTGGGAGACCAGGCTGCCAGCACCATGACCTGATATCCCACTCAGTCACATTATCCTGACACTGAGCCAACCAGTCCTTGCCATATCCTAATAATGCCGAGCGTCTGGCTAGGAAGCGACAAGTATCAAATTTTAAGTCAGGGTTCGAACCCACAAACCCATGGGTTCAGATCCCCGGATCTGGCCCAGAACACCAGGAAGCACTGACACTAAATGACTTGCTCTGCAAGTACTTCGGGTAGGAGGAGCACTAAGAGAGGCATGGAAGTGATGCAATTAAAGAACAATTTTTTTTTGTATGTCAAGGAATTTATTTTTTAAAGCATTTTCAGTCAATTAAATTTTTTACCCAGATGTAATGGGTTGTTTTAAAGAGACTCCAACAATATTCTAGACCAGTATTCTTGCATCGGTCACAAATTGCAATTACACTGGGGGATCTGTGTATCGATACAGGTTTCAAACGCCAAAACCGCTAAAGTCATGCGAAAAAGGGAATAAAATAATCAATTTCTACAGATTGGTGACATGTGGTGTACTTATTTTTCATCCCAGCCTCAATTGGAATGTATTTGTTTTGTGCGGCTGCAGTTGATGACAAGTGCCTCACCTGGTTGTTCTCTATGTCGCCCTCGTTTCCGTTCTCGTCGTTGTCATTACCGCACACACTGCTGCTGTCCGTGGAAGACTCGGCCGCACTCTCAGCTCGCTCCTGGAAGTCAAGGCAGTATATTGTGAGACCGGGCAACAAATGCAATTATATATGTTGTTAATTATATATAATATAATGTTGTATATATGTGGAATATAATTTCAATTATATGCATATTCTCTTTGCTACGTGGACTGGAGCTTTATATATAAAATATGTATATCGATGCCTTAATACATATATTATGAATGCTTCATTAATTCATCCTGGATGTACATAAACAATGGACAACCAATGACAAAATATATCATAATGCACTTGGAAGTGACATATTACATGTATCATGTTGAGAAGCAATAATTTCTATCGATTTCACAATCAAATCCGATTCTATATTCATCATACACTCATAGGCAAAACAGAAAACGCGGACAATTCAATTCTTAATTTATTCTGTTTAAACTTTAAGAGAATAAAAGAACCATGAAATAACATCAAGTATGAAGTTAATAATTTAATCTGCTTAGGCAGAAGTGACATCAGCATGTCGCATTTCTTGTCTTTGATTTAATCTGCTTAGAAAAATGTGACGGGCTTCTTGCATCATGTAGTCATGTGATGATACAAAGTGGCCTACTCGGTAGAGGGCAGGCTTCTCATGCAGAAAATCAGGAGTTCGAATTCCAGCCAAGTCAAACTAATGACGTACAAAATTTAAGCTTATCGCTTATCGAAGATTGGGAGTTCGCTTCCCGGTCGAGTCAAAGAATGACTTATAAAATTGATACTCATTGCTTCCTACCCTGAGGCTCGGCATTAATAGGATAGGGTAATGACTGGTTAGTTCAGTATCAGGATAATGTGAGTGAGATATTAGATCATGGTCCCGGCAGCCTGATCTCCCAATGGGGCAACACTGTAAAGTCACCATGAGTGCGCACTGTCAGTGCCTGTCCTGATATGAGAATAGATGTTGCTAGGATGCAAAAGACCGCTGCCACACCCTCCCTGTGTGATACTGTCAGAGATGAATGAGGGTTGGGGATGCCTGTTGCAGACTAGTTCAATGAGCATCCCATGCAACATAAGGAAAGCGTCTGCAATTGTTGCCTTACCTGTGCCTTCTTGCGTTTCTGTTCCTCAGCGTCACTACCGTCTCGAGTGCGCTTCTTGCCTTTGCTCGGACTCTCCTTCAGTTTCTGTGGAGCGAACCGCTGACAATCAATAACACAACACAACTAGACACTGTTCCAGGCCACTGGCAAACACACACAGACACACACACGCATGAATCAATGACACCCAGAGGCATCTTCTAAAGACGCGACTCGTCAGAGCCCAGAGCATCCCAATAACATGAAATTAAATTAAGTCGGCCATAAATTGAAAAAAGATTTTCTTTTCTAAATAGACTTGAAAAACCCTAAACCGGGAACGCTAAAGCTATTATTGAAATTTGTGAAAATGAACAAAGACAAAAAAGTCTGTACCTTTCGGGGAAATGATAAGGAAAGATCACCACCACTGAGGTTGCCAAAGAAATGATCTGCAGATTATTCACATCAAATTGATCTGCAGACTAGTCACATTATAATGATCAGTTTATTAAAAAATTAAGGTGGATTCTCATCAACATTAGCTGCAGACTATTCACATCAAATGATCTGCAGATTACTCAATGTCAAAATGATACACATCCTATTCATGTACAAATGATCTACAGATTATTTTTATCTACAGACTATTAATAGGTACTTCAACATGCGTGGATACGCTGTCCGCATCGCGAAATCTGATATCATTTAACCATTCTAAAACCACTGCAATCTCCACTAATTCTGCTTTGTTTGAAATAAAAATTATTTCAGGTGAATGCCTGTTCTTTTGTCTTTTAGGGTGTTCAATTTTTTTATTAACATGATGAATTAAATCAGAGTCAATGGACACTTGTTTGGGTGTACCATCAGAAGCTCTGTGCATGTTTGCCATTCTGCTTGCATCCAGTCTTAGCCACTCCCTTCCCTAAAATTGCTACCTTGCTGAGTATGGTCATCTGAACTAAAAATAACCACCAATGCAAGATGGAGAAGAAACCAGGCTTCATTAGCATATCAAGCATGGCTGTCTTTGAGTGGGAAATTTGATTGAACAGAAGGAGTGAAAACATTCAGGCACTCATTCTCCTTCCAAATTAATCAGGATCGTCCTGAAAATGATATCATCAAAAAGCTCAAGTTTTCCTCTACCCAATCAGAACAATATTTGGTTGAGATTTATATCATACTCGGCAAGGTTGGTCTGAGAAATGACCATGTCTTCATGTCTCCAGCACCAGAACGACGAATGTGGTGTTGATTGAAGCTTCTGTTTTGGCAGAAAAAGCTTGATGTGGCACCCATCAACAATGACTTTAGAGTATGGAAGGTGCCAGACATTGAAAACATTTCTGAAGCCTATTGTCGCCCGAGGGAATCTGTTTAATCATATTAAAGTTGCATAGTCCAATGGTTTTGAACTTCTGTAATTTTCTGAGATAAATACATTAGGTTGATCGTAATAGTGTACTTTACTTTAGTTTGAAGTAACTTTGATTTTAAATAGCTAACTTTTTACATATTTTAAGTGTGACCATGTAAAATTAATTTTGGCAAGCACACCATAGGTTTCAGTAATAAGAAGTTCTATTAAATTGCCTCAGTATTCCCTTCTGTGTGGCGACACATGTTTGATAAGTACACCAGTATCCAATATAGATATGCAAAATAAAATCTAGATAATTGTTTGGCTTTTGAAAATTGGATGTTATCATCAGACTATCCAGTTTTAGTATAGTTAATGTATTTGCGACCTAGACTTGTAGTCAGCTAGCAATGCCTATAAAAGTGAACTTCAGTTTTTGCCTCATATTAATTTAAAACATGTATGATCACATGCAACATTTTGGAATAAAAAATAGAGTGATAGTGTAAGTAGAACAGAAGTCATGATGTTTCAAAGAATTTATCATTAACCCTGATGATACTCAGTAGATATAAAGGAATTTAGCAAGTTTAGCCTGAAATATCTGACAGAATAACAAAGCTAATGGTCTGGGAAAAAATGGAACCTGTTATTTGTACTATAGAGAGTGAGATTCATTAATATTGGACAAATTATACACAACATAGCTTTTGTGTTGGGGGCCTTAAAAACCTAGATTTCCCTAATTTGGAAATGTTCACAAAAAAGAATTGTTAAAACCTCATAATTTCGGAACTTTTCAAGAGATCTATATACATTTTATATCACTGGAATCGGATTTAAAAGATATATACACCTATATAATTTTAAACATTAAAATAAAAAATCACTTACTACCTACTATTAACGTCAATCAAAAATGATCTGCAGACTATTCACATCAAAATGATCTGCAGACTATTCACATCAATGATCTGCCGACTATTCACAGAGTCACCATTAGCCATAGCACTGCCATCTCAGTAAGCTGGGTTATTGAGAACTATTCGCCATGACTACGCCCACTGCAGGAACCGTCTACCTGTCATATCGCTATAAGCATGCCGTCTGGTCACCCATGGTATTTAGTGCTTACTGCAGGAACAATCAATGCCAGATCCATACATGGCATATGCTAGCCCAAACCTTCCTCCATCCTCCTTCCCTGCACTCCCCCCCTCCCCACCCCACACATCATGAACCACCACCAGCCCCACCCCCATCCCCCACCGTTAGGAATGGATCTTTTGCAATCTGGTCTCATTTATAGATTATTAAAAAAATACGCAGTAATATCAAGCCACCTGGTCTACTGGTAGTACCACAATAGTCATAATTGTATCGCTGTAACATTTAGATTACATTGCACTTAAATTATAACAGTTCTGTCATTACATTTAGATTACTAAAATGTTATTGTATATTTACTAGATGGTTAGAGTGCTCTCATTAGTATATATACTAAGAGTACTGTCATGATTAGATTATTAGAGTACTGTAATTGACCTTGCACATCAGCTAGTGTCCTCTTGTCACTGACCTTTCAGATCATCCAGTGACCTCGTCATTGACCTTTCACATCTCCCATTGCCCTATTGTCATTGCCCTTTCACATCTCCCAATGCCCTATTGTCATTGACATAGCATATCTCCTACTGCCCTATTGTCGTTGCCCTTTCATATCTCCCAGTGACAATTTGTCATTGACCTTCACCTTTCCCGCAATCTGACTGCCCACGTGCGTCTCTCAGCATAATTAAGCGCTAGCTTGCAAGCATCAGCCTGCACCCACAGACATGCGTACAACTCACCTTGGCCTTCTTGTCCTTGTCTGTGCTCGAGTTGCTGCACGTACTCAAAGTGCTGGGCGACTTGCGGCCCGCTATGTCCTTAGAGGACACCGAACTGTTTGTAGGGCTATCCACGTTGTCTGGACTACTTGCTGCCTGTCTATCCTTCTTGCCACGGTTTTTACTCGATCCCTGAAGAAAACAATGGCAGATTCAATGTAGTTTTACTACTGCATGCACCTGAAGAACACCATAATGAATCGCTACAGTAATGATACAGCTAAGTATGGTAACACCACCAGGAGTATTAGCTATCAGTATCAGACACATACCGAACACTACTGTGAATCACACATTTGTCGTAAAGCGAAGAATGAAAAGTAAACCTAGGCTTCTTCCATTCAATGTCATCAACCTACCTACCTGGTGTTTGGGTTAGTAAATTGGGATTTTCCGTTTTAGTAACATTTAGGATCCTATCAAGATGGGTTTGCGTGCATAAAGTACTCATACCTTGGAGTAAATGTACTTCACACCATGTTGTATTGCATTATATAAACATACTTATTTATATATATATGGGTCAGCCTCACGAAAACGGGCCAATCGGCGGTTAAGTGAAGATGTCGGTGTCGCAATTCATAAAAGTGTAGTGCATTTCTTTGTTTCATATTAAATTATCCTAGAAACAAATAAGGTTGTTGTATTTTCTCGACCTATACATTCAGTATAAATTTAAGGACTTTCCAACATCTCTGTCAATGCTAAACTATAATTATACCGATCGACGCCGACATCCATGCTCGACGCCGACAACTTCCACCAATTGGCCCGTTTTCGTGAGGCTGACCCATACACACATATACACTGCATGTGGTGGCCGAATACGTAAGAGCGCCGACTTCCCCTGTGGAAGGTCGGGCATTCAAATCTCGGCTGAATCAAATTGATGACTTACAAAATTGACACTTGTTGCTACCTAGCCTGATGCTCTGTATTAATGAGATATGGCAAGGACTGATTAGCTCAGTATCAGGATAATGTGACTGAGTGGGATATCGTATCATGGTACCTGTAAGTAGCCTGGGCTCATTGGGATGGTACCATAAAATCACCATGAGTGCACACTATCACAAGTCTATGCCCGTCCTGCCCAACAAATAAACAATATGGATATATATGCATGCATATGTTTGTGTATGTGTATATACTGTATGTGTCTGTGTGTATGTGTGTACACTGCACATTAAATGGGACACATATCACAGTGTAAGAGCATTTTCCAGCCTCGCCTGGCTTCTAAATGAAACCCAACATAGGCACAGCACCACTTCCTCCACCTGACACCAGGTGGCAGCACGGCGTCACCCTCTTCCCCCGACCACCGCCCGTAGTCGGGGCGTGACGTTCCCATGGTTACGCACACCGGAGCTGCCCACAGACGCCGCCAGATCAGACATCAAACAACGGGTCGCCATGGTAACGGGGCGGTTTAACCCATAGAACACCCCTACCCCCTCAAGGCGTGCCGTGTTGGCGAGATCCGGTTGTGGCGCACGGTGCGTGCGCCAGACGGCCTTTTGCGGCTGCGCACTGTCAGCATTGCGAGACACTTGTACCCGGTGTGGGTAGGCACCGAGAGACCGGCGCGCGCGCGCGTGTGTGTGTGTGTGTGTGTGTGTGTGTGTGTGTGTGTGTGTGTGTGTGTGTGTGTGTGTGTGTGTGTGTGTGTGTGTGTGTGTGTGTGTGTGTGGTGTGTGTGTGTGTGTGTGGTGTGTGTTGTGTGTGTGTGTGTGTGTGTGTGTGTGTGTGTGTGTGTGTGATTGTGTGTGTGTGTGTTCATATGAACTGGTGAATATGGTGTTTCCCATTTCACAACCTGTGAATTGCGTTCAAGTGACTTCACAACTGGTGAACACCACCTGTGGACTGGAGCTCATTTAAGCGGCTCGCTACTCACCACCTGTTTAGAAATGGCGGTGTCGCAGTTTCCACCGTCTGCATGGTGCAAAACATTAGTTTTATTCAAAATTAATAGAAATCAAGAACCCTAACCTTATAAATTTGATATAATCTTTTTGGTAAAGATGTTTTCTATATGTGTATCAAGTGATTTGTTTCTAGGTGGTGTGGTTTTAGAGATATTTCACTTTTTCTGTATGAAGATTTGACAATGCCTCTATTCCCTCAATATTGGTAGGTAATTGTTGATCGGGTGCCCGGGAGGGGCTGACCACACCATGCATGCATGCATGCACGCACGCGCACACACAGTGCACAGTAGCATTGCGAGTGTCAGTGTAGTGGAAGTGTTGAGCGCAGAGTAGCTGTGACAGTGATAGTGCGTAGTATTTATTGATTGTATCAGTGTATAGCATGAGTGTATAATAATAATAATGATGATAATAATAATAGCAGTGTCAGCATTATGTATCAATGTCATCTGTATAGTATACTACTAGTGTCAGTGTCAAGTGTATATAGTAGCATTGTCACTGTTAAGTGTATATAGTAGTGGTGTCAGTATCAAGTGTATAATAGCAGTGTCGGTTTCCAGTGTAGTAGCAGTGTCAGTGTCACATGTATAAAACTATAATACTATAATACTTATTAATAGCAGTGTCGGTTTCAAGTGTAGTAGCGGTGTCAAATGTATAGTAGCGGTGCCAATATGAAATGTACAGTAGCACTGCAGGTGTCAAGTGTATAGTAGCACAGTCAGTTAAATGTACAATAGCAGTGTCAGTACATAGCACTAGTGTAGGTGCAAAGTAACGGTGCCATAATGTGTAATGTATCTGAAGTGTCAATATAGAGCGTCCGTCTCCCGTGCTGGTAGATCGTGGGTTGGAGTCCCGGTCGAGTCAAACCAATGACTTCAGGCGCTCGGCATTATTAGGATAGGGCAAGGACTGGTGTGCTCAGTGTCAGGATAATGTGACTGAGTGGGATACCAGGTCATGGTGCCGGCGGCCTGGTTTCCCAGTGGGACAGCACTATAAAGTCGCCATGAATGCGCACTGTCACAAGTCGGTACCCGTCCTGATATGACCTTAGATGTTGCTAGGGCGTAAAACAACAATAAACAAACAAACTATCATTCGCAACGCAGACGCATATGCGCAAGATAGAAAACCAGCAGTGTACGCTCCTTCCATCCTCACCCCTCACCCCGGTGTCAGCGTCTCACCTCCCACAAGTCTGGTTCTCCACAAGAAATATGTTTAACTCCAATACATTCTTTAATATATGCGTCAATATTCTAAAAGTCAGAGAATATTGTTCTCCACAAGCAATACGTATTCTCCTGTATTCTTGGGTTTAAACTCATAAGAATAACGCAAAAAACAAAAAGAGTGATAATCAGGTCGAGCGACCGACCAGAAGTAAACAACACGGCGACCGAATTGGTTTTTCGCCAATAACTTCTTTAATATATTCACCAATATTCTCAAACTCGTAGAGAATATTGTTGTACACGTTTCCTCCAGTATTCTTGGGTTTAAAGTAATAAAGCCAACCAAAGTTTGCATTCGTCACTCGAATCCGCGCATACGCAGAAGCGATGTTTGGGAAGTGACACTTGTGGGAGGTGAGACGCTGACACCGGACACATTCACACTGCCCCCAAGTCTCGCGTTAATAGACACGCCGGGGATCAGTCCCTCGTAGCCGTCAAGCAGCGTTCTACTTTTCTAGGCAGTCGCAGCAGAGGGCGGGGCGGGGCGGGGCGGGGCGGGGCGGCGCGGGGCGGGGCGGGGCGGGGCGGGGCGGGGCGGGGCGGGGCGGGGCGGGGCGGGGCGTCGTGGCCAGCAGTATAGACAGCAGTGCCTGGTGGCGCCGCCCGGTGGCGCCCCCCGGTGGTCGGCTCAGATAACACGGGTGGCGTGCTACTCCGGCTGGCCGGGCCCTATCTCTGGTGGCCGCTCCCTCTAATGCTTCATAAATCAATGCAAGCAGATCGCAACCGGAGGCCGGCCACGCCGAACACGCCGGGAGCCGGCCCGTAGATCCTCTAATATCGCCCACTACACACACCAGACACACACGCGTGTCCCGGCCCTTCACACTCATGGAATCACACTCGGAATCCACCATCCATGTACATGTTTGTGTACATGTTTGTGTACATGTTTGTGTACATGTTTGTGTACATGTTTGTGTACATAGTTTGTGTACATGTTTGTGTAATGCGTGTGTACATGTTTGTGTACATGTTTGTGTACATGTTTGAGTACATGTTTGTGTACATGTTTGTGTACATGTTTGTGTACATGTTTGTGTAATGCATGTGTACATGTTTGTGTACGTGTGTACATGTTTGTGTACATGGTTGTGTACATGTTTGTGTACATGTTTGTGTACATGTGTGTGTACATGTGTGTGTACATGTGTGTGTACATGTGTGTGTAAGTGCAAAGTAAAGGTGCCATGTTTGTGTACATGTTTGTGTACATGTATCATGTATGCATGCATGCATGCATGCATGGATGTATGTTTGTATGCATGTGTGCATTATTAGTAGCAAGTTGCCCCATCAAGAGACAAGTTTTCCTTCATCACTAACTAATTGTGCAATAAACAACTTCCACTCCCAACCTGTGATCTGATGCCAGAGAATTTCCACCACTAATAACTCCCTCTGGTGGCAGTGGTTTGGCATAAAATAGCGCTTAAATTCATATATATATATATATATAATGCATATCCGCATATATTATATCAGCATATATATATACACACATTATATATCATACATATTATACATGTACCATACATGTCCCATACATGTATTATACATATACTATACACATAGTATATACTATACATATACCATACATATACCATACATATATTATACATATACCATACATATATTATACATATAATATACATATATGGCTGATATGGGGTTTAAGTGTAATTGAAGGCGAACGAAAAGAAGAAGATATACATATATTATACATATATTATACACACACATATATAAGAGGGATGAAATTAAACTTTAAAAAAAATAGGACAAAAATGCTATAGGCCTCTAACAAAAGAAACCACCTGAAGGAAGTGAAAGGTGCTTATATTTTGTTACGGTAGCTACTTGCCACCTCTGTCTACCCTCCCTCCATTCCGTGTGAGCGATAATGGAAGTAGTTCGGGGACGTGTGTCTACGGCCCTAACACGCCAGGCTGCCGGAGGAAAGTCGCTGACTGAACCTCATAGTGCCCAATGTGACTCCAGGCACTAAGCCAGCCCGGAGCCGCCATTACCATATAGCTTACACTGTCTGAAGCAGGAGCACACGGAGAATCAGCTCCACAGTCCTTCAGGGATGAAAGTGGTTTCCGGGGGAAAAAAGCGGAAATGCTGATATTCTCCCATAGATTTAGCATTGTCAGGGAATCGCGGAAAATTCCCGGAAGTCGGGTTTGAAGCACATATTAGTAGTATACGCTGATAGTGCTGCGGCGTCTGCACCACACATTAGTGTATGCTGATAGTGCTGCAGTGTAAAACAACATATTAGTATACACTTATAGTGCTGCGGTGTTATTAGTATACACTTATAGCTACAGGAAAAATCCCGGAAATCCGCGAAATTACGGAGATCTTTCATCCCTGGTCCTTACTGAGCGAGTGCCCCCCTTCCCCCCATACAGAAATTCAAAACCATCGGACTATGCAACTTTAAGTAAACACTTGTTGCCGCATATTACTATAACACTATTATTAGAACGGAATGCATACTAAGTCAATTTAATCAAATCTATTAGTCCTGAAGTCTACAGTGTCAGCATTTGTTATGTGCATGCCAAAAATTAACTTATAATATTTTCATTAAAAAAATTTCTCTTGCGCATCAGTTGGTTAAAGAGGGGGATTTTCAATTGCAGACAATTGGTCTTCCTCTTTCCTCTCCTAGTATTGCCGAACACCATGCTTGGGAGCAACAAATATCAGTTCGTAAGTCATTTATTTAACTTGACCAGAGTTCAAAATCAGCACTTTGAATCCCATTCAGCTATCAACTCATTCAGCCATCCCACTTATAATAAAAGATAATTCAAGGTAAAGCAAGCTAAATTATAGCAATCAACCTAATATTTTAAAAAAAAGGTAGAACCTAAAAACCCAACTTTAAGAACCATTGCTAAGCGCACTCGAATGATGGCTGGGAGCAGTGCAAATCCCCAGCTCACCATTAAGCGTTACTATTAAACAAATCCGGCCGGCATGCAAATATTCATCAGGTACCACTTCGGGTGTGATGGATGTTGTCGCAAGCGCTTACCGCAACCGTAATTAACAAAAGGGGGCTTGGCAAAGAAGAGTCTTAAGGAGGCAGACAAAACAGGGTGGCAACTAATGCGCGCCATGTCGGTTCAACCGTTTTGATAATTGCTGACACTAGTGATACTCACAAACATCCATTTCCAACAGGGAATGGGATACAAATGGCCGACACACATTCGTAGGAACATTAAACGTGGGATACAGTTGGCGAACCTATTTGTAGCGGGGAGTAGTATCGACTTTCAACAAATCCATTCACATCCAACATGGAATAGAAATTGGAAAGCACATTTCTGGCTGTGTGCACAGCGGGAGGGCACTGTGGTGACGTTGCAGGGGAAGGGTAGGAGGGGCAGTGAAAGAGAAGGAATAGTCTACATCACGGTTCCAGCGGCGCGGTGCATTGTGGGATGTGTCAGAGCAAAACAACCCCCCCAAAAGCACATGGCACATGCTAATACACTGGGTGCAGCAATGAAATGTGCTAGTTTAAGCTCATCTCAGCTCTTCTTTGAAACATAGAATACTAACTAAAAATATATATATAATAAATTAAGATATTAATCTTTTATCCAGCATTGCATTTACATCAATATAATCAGCACATCTTATGCCATGTGCATTTAGATTTAGAAAGATCTAGGCACTCAGACTAGTGTTAGAGCCACATCCAGAGTACTCAATGCATTGTCAATGGCAGTGAGTAATCTCCATACAGAAAAAGTAAAATATTGCTAAAACCACACCACCTAGACACAAACCACTTGGAACACATATAGAAAACAGGTTTAACAAAAGGATTATATTAAATTGATAAGGTTAGGGTTTGGGATTTCTATTAATTTTGAATAAAAGTGACGTTTTTCAATGCGCGTATAGGCAAACTCAATGGCCGTACGCCTTTGCTTTGCTCCCAAGGCCGTTTTCGGCGCATGCGCAGTCGGAACCGTGATGTAGTCTATAGGTGGGGTAAAGGAGAGGATGGGGGGGGGGGGGGGAGAGGAGGAAAGAGAAGGATAAGGGGAATGGAATGGCTGTGTGCACCAGCGGGGGGGGGGGGGCACTGTGGTGACGTGCAGGGGAAGGGTAGGAGGGGCAGTGAAAGAGAAGGAATAGGTGGGGTAAAGGAGAGGATCGGGGGGGGGAAGAGAAGGGTAAGGGGAAAGGGGAATAGGAGGAGAGGAGAGAGAGGGGAGGGGAGAGGAGAGGGGAGGGGAGCGGAGGGCAGGGGTAGGAGAGGGAGGGGATGGGAGAAGGTAAGGGAAGGGAGTGGTAGGGAAGGTGAAATGGGGAGGCGGAAGGGAAGAGAGAGAGGGACTGGAGGGAGCGAAAGGTGAGGGGCGGAGGAAGGGGACGACAGAAGAGGATGGGTGGGGGGGGGAGGCGAAGGGAAGGGAAGGGTAGGGCAGAGGGGGAGAGGGGGGGAGAGGGGGGGAGAGGGGGGGAGGGGGGTGGGGGAGGAGGACAGGAGGAGGGGAGGCGGAGCGGAGTGCCTTGTTCTTTGTTAGTGGGTGCTCCACGGCCCGCCCCACGGCGCCCCACGCCGGGCCCGGGCCGTGTTTGCATCATGTAGGCCAGCCTCTTGTTGTTAGTATTCAGAGCCCAGCCGCCCCGAGACCCCGGCCTCCTTTATTATTTTGACAAACGCCGTGTGGGATCAGCGCCCGGCGGCCGTCACACACACTAACCCAACCCAACCCCCGACCCCCCCTGACAGCGCCTGGCGGCCGACACACACACTAACCCAACCCAGCCGAACCGGCGCACGCACGGGGCGGCGCGTAACGCACGCCGCATGCGTAATGACCGTGTCACCGTCACGTGACCACTCACCCCCCCCCCCCCCCTGGCGGACAAAAACAACCCACCACCAATGAGAACCAGCGGCAGTTCTTCCAGTTTGCCCTTTAAGTTGGGTACACATGGTGGCATGCTGGCGTTGGAAGGCCTGTGTTTTACTTTTAGTGGCCGATCGTCAACTTTGTCGCGGATGTGTGCATTGTAGTGTATACCCACAGGTCGCCGACTCCACCACGACTGGTTTTTGGGGGGTTTGTTTGTTTGTTGTTTTACGTCCTAGCACCATCTAAGTTCATATCATCCCATGACATCTGCCAATTTGGATTTCCACCGCTGTGTATAACTTAGTGTCATAAAAGGCCAGTTGCTCTCATGCAATGTCTATGTAGTGTGGGAGGTTTAAAAAAACCCTTAAGTCCGTAAAGTGTAGACTCGGGCTTTCTATCGACCAACTGTCTAATGGTGAAAACAAGACTATTCATGATAGGCAATATAAATCTTCAAGAAAAAACTGCTGCCAGTGCACACTCATGGTGACTTTATAGGGCTGCCCCACTAAAAGACCAGGCCACCATGACCCGATATCCCACACGGTCACATTATCCTGACACTGAGCTGACCAGCTCTTGTTCTGTCCTATTAGTTTAGTTAAAGTTGCACAGTCCGATGGTTTTGAATTTCAGTATATTTTTCTGAGAGAAATATATTAGATCGATCACTAGTATCTACTGTACATTAGTTCAAAGTTACTTTTATTTTAAATGGTAAAGTTTTGAGATATTTTGAGTGCAAACATGGAAAATTAGTTTTGGCAAGCTTTCCAAAACTCTAACAGACTCATAGACTTCTGCAGTAACAGGTTCTGTTAAATTGACTCAGAATTGCCTTCTACGCAGAAACAAATGCTTAATAAGTGCATCAGTATCTAAGTTAGATATGTAGAAACAAATCTAGATCATTGGTTTGGTTTTGAAAATTTGATATTTCATCGGACTATGCAGCTTTAAACTAAAGCAGTTTTTACTCGGATTTAGACTAGGTTGCCATTCACCCCTACTCTAGGTAGGGGTGAATGTTTTATTGAGGTGTTCGGTTGCCTTTGCTTAATTGCTAACTGTAACATAATTTTGTACAAATATTGTTTCCCCACTCTCCCTATTTGACAAATGTGCTTCGTGATTCCTACATCACTCTTTGTACCCCTGGTCGTTGACTCCAATCTAGGCGCACATTTTCTTTTAAATGAAAAATCAAATTTTCAAAACCAAAACCATTATCTAGATTTGATTCTACATACCTAACTTAGATACTGGTGCACTCATTAAGCATTTGTTGCTGCATAGTAGGGAATAATAAGTAAATTAATAGAAACCGTTACTACTGAAGTCTATGGTGTCAGAGTTTTGGCGTGTTTGCCAAAATTATTTTGGCATGTTTTGACGTCAAATATCTCCAAACTTAGCCATTTAAAATTAAAGTTACTTAAAACAAAAGTAAAGTAGATTATAACGATTAGTATAATATATTTATCTCAGAAAACAGCAAATACTCAAAAGCATTGGACTGTGCAACTTTAATAATGAAAACAACCTAACAAAATACTTTCATGTCAGTACTCACTGCTTTTGTAGAAACACATTAAAGAAGAAAAAGAAGAGATACAAATACACTGAGGGGAGGCGGGCTAAATCTGCATAATGTATACAATGGATTTAACGAAGTTCAACAAAATCAATCAAAGAAAATACAATCACCACCACAGAATTCTAGTATTCTACTTATGCTAACAATATTCAGGTACAGCCGATTGTGTGCCTAGTGTAAACCAGGCGCTGTGTGATGTTTCACTGCATCGAAGCCAGCTAATAGACGATTTCCACCACCAAACCGCCCTCTGGTGGCCGTGGCAAGAACTGATGTTGTGGATAACAGTTCACCGTGCAGTGTGCTCCGTAGAAAAGGTCGTATAGTGAATTTTCCACCGCAAACCTGCCCTCTAACGAGAGTGGCAGGAACTAATGTCATGCAGCGCTTTCTGTGGAAAAGGTCCGAGAGGATTTCCACCACTACCATAGACCACCCTGTCCTTTGATGTGGTGTGGTGTTGTGTGGTGTAGTAATGTGTTGACGTGCAGTGCAGTGTTGTAGTGTATTGTGACGTTATGCAGTGTGCTGCGGTAAGGTACTATATGGTGTTGTGTGGTGTGATGTGATGTGATGTGATGTGATGTGATGTGATGTGATGTGATGTGGTGTGGTGTGGTGTTATGGTTTGTTTTTTGTAATGCCTTATTTACCCATCCCATAATGAATAAGTCGCATTGCGGCTTGTTTTCATCGCTGAACAGCAATCGCCTCAATGTGGTAATTGGCGTGTCATCTTAGCTGAAAATGTTTTTGTTTTTTGGGTGCCACACTTGGAACATTTTAGTATGTATACCTACCCCATGTTAGTAGCGATACTCAGTTCATGCTCTGAGGTCAGGGTATGAGGTCATTTGAAGAATTTTCAGGGGTTAGGTCTTGGATGACGTCATGACAAAACTACATCAGCGATGGGTCCCATTGCGATGCGATACAAGACGATACAAGGCGTGGTGCGATGACCATGCCCTATTTAACTACTGGGTGCGTGGCCGAATCGGTAGAGTGCCTCGCGAGTGGGAGATCGGGAGTTCGTTTCCTAGTCGAGTAAAACCGATGATTTATAAAATTGATACTTGTTGCTTCCTAGCCTGGCGCACGGCATTAATAGGATAGGGCAAGGACTGGTTAGCTCAGTGTCAGGATAATGTGACTGAGTGGGATGTCGGGTCATGGTGCTGTGAGCCTGCTTTCCCAGTGGGGCAGCATTATAAAATCGCTATGAGTGCGCACTGTCACAAGTCAGTACCCATACGAATATGACCTTAGATGTTGCCAGGACATAAAACAACCAACCAACCTGCTATAACTAGATAACTCAGCCGGCCGGTTGACCTTTAACCCCGGCTCATTTGCATAAGTCATGTGAGACGCGCGAGTGGCCCGACGTCACGGTGAACGAGGCCCTGTATCCACAATGACGGCGCCCTGTGCGCATGCGCGCCACTTCTTAGTGTGTTTGTCGAACCAAGCCAGGGGGCATGACATAACCTGCAGTCGACTGATTCACTTTCCCAAGAACCTTCAACGTCCCCCGCCTCCTCCTCAACCACCCCCCCCCCTCCACCTCCAATGGCTGTTTGCTGACTTACCCTTCCTCTGGCATCTAGACCGATTTGGTCCTTCTTCAAAGGATCCCTAACATCTAAACCCGTTAACAGATTTGACATTTCACCCAGAGACCTCAACGTATTGGTTGTAGTCATATCTAGACCCGTTAACAGATTTGGAATTTCACCCAGAGACCTCAATGTATTGGGTGTCATATCTAGACCCGTTAACCGATTTGGAATTTCACCCAGAGACCTCAACGTATTGGTTGTAGTCATATCTAGACCCGCTAACAGATTTGGAATTTCACCCAGAGACCTCAATGTATTGGTTGTAGTCATATCTAGACCCGTTAAGAGATTTGGAATTTCACCCAGAGACCTCAACGTATTGGTTGTAGTCATATCTAGACCCGTTAACAGATTTGGAATTTCACCCAGAGACCTCAATGTATTGGGTGTCATATCTAGACCCGTTAACCGATTTGGAATTTCACCCAGAGACCTCAACGTATTGGTTGTAGTCATATCTAGACCCGTTAACAGATTTGGAATTTCACCCAGAGACCTCAATGTATTGGGTGTCATATCTAGACCCATTAACAGGTTTGGAATTTCACCCAGAGACTTCAATGTATTGGTTGTAGTCATATCTAGACCCGTTAACAGATTTGGAATTTCACCCAGAGACCTCAATGTATTGGGTATCATATCTAGACCCATTAACAGATTTGGAATTTCACCCAGAGACCTCAATGTATTGGCTGTAGTCATATCAAGACCCATTAACAGATTTGACATTTCAGACCCATTAACAGGTGTGGCATTTCAGCCAGAGACCTCAATGTATTGGTTGTAGATCATATCTAGACCAGTCAACAGATTTGGAATTTCAACAAGAGACCTCAATGTATTGGTTATAGTCATATCTAGACCCGTCAACAGATTTGGCATTTCACCCAGAGACCTCGATCTTATTGGTTGTAGTCATATCTAGATTCGTCAACAGATTTGGAATTTCAACAAGAGACTTCACTGTATTGGTTGTAAACATATCTAGACCGGCTTAGCATTTCCCCACGGGACCTCGCCGTATTGCTAGTAAGTTGTAGCCATATCTAGAGCCTTTTAACAGATTTGGCATTTCACCCAGACACGTCAATGTATTGGGTTGTAGTCATATCTAGACCCGTCAACAGATTTGGAATTTCAACAAGGGATCTCACCTTATTGCTTGTAGCCATTAATCTTGGTATATTGGTCTAGACCTGTTAATATATTGGTACAACTCGCATCTAAACCAGTTAATGTATTGGTAGTACTTGGATCTAAACCTATTAACAGATTTTGAATTTCAATGGTAGTTTGAGGTATCCAATTCACTGCCCAAGCTTCCGTTGGCAAAGACCATGAGAAATAATAAATGCCTTTCGCTTGCCACTGCGGCCATCTTAATAGCCCTCTGCCATCGAAATTGGATCCCAGTTCCTTTAAGGTGAAGCAGGGCCCCGGCACGAATGATTGCAAGCGGTTAACATTGGCAGCAATGGGAGAAGTATGGGGGAGGTGGTCTACTCCGCTGCATTTAAGGCAATGCCTGTGAAAGGGCTGAACAAGGAAGGGCCAGTGTAGCTGAACCCTGGGGCTGACACGCCACCGATCAGTATCTGCCAACTGCATACCTTAATTTTTAACTCCCCCCCGCCCCCCACCCCCCCCGGTCTCGACTGCTAATGTTGCATTGGCTATGGCTGATTAGGATGACTAACTGGAAAACCAGAAGGCACAAATTCACAAAGGCACAAATGTATTCTGTCATTTTATGTCCTAGCAACATCTAAGGTTATATCAGGATGTTGTTAAATTGTTGTTTGTTGGGGCGTTACCTGCTAACGACATCTATGATCACATAAGGACTGGTACCGACTTGTGATAATACG
Source organism: Branchipolynoe longqiensis (assembly GCA_030323885.1). Taxonomy (NCBI): domain Eukaryota; kingdom Metazoa; phylum Annelida; class Polychaeta; order Phyllodocida; family Polynoidae; genus Branchipolynoe; species Branchipolynoe longqiensis. Next base: position 39,971,688 of record CM059200.1, read on the forward strand.
GATGCATGGCAACTTTATAGTGCTGCCCCTCTAGGAAATCAATCAACCAGCCAGCACAATGACCTGACACCCCACTCAGTTACACTATCCTGATACTGGGTAAACCAGTCCTTGCCCTATCGTATTGAGAGCGTGAGCTTAGGTAGCGAAAAGCATCAATTGTGTAAGTCATTGGCTTGACTCGGCAGGGTTTCAAACCCTGACCTTCCACACAGGAAACCCACACTCACTGATTCAGCCACCACGACCGGTACATATCAGGACAGGTAGCATTCGCTATATTGTATATTTTCAAGTATTTACCTAAGAACACAAGAAATTAAGGCTAGGGCACATCTGATTGTACAGCGCAGCGGGATATCGATCGGGCCATGGCGCTGGTGGCCTGGAATCCCAGTGGGGCAACACTATAAAGTCACCATGAGTGTGCACTGTCACAAGTCAGTATCCGTCCTGATATGACCTTAGATGTTGCCAGGACATTAAACTCCAATCAACCATACCCCCCTTGCTCAGCATGCCATTGCGATTCTATGGCGACTGCATGTGTCAGTACTGGGAACCAAAGGGGGGGGGGGGGGGAGCGAGTCCCTCCCATGATGCAGTGCGATACGCGGCCACCTGGCCGCTATTTTCTTTGGACGGCAGCGTCTGACACAAAAAAATATCGGAAGGCGAAGAACTGGGCGCGCCTATAAATGCTTCATTGGCACTGTCTGCACATGCGCACTCAACGCCGTCTAAACAATTGCTCACGCCCCCCGCGCCGCCTGTCGGCAAGATGAGGAAGCACACAAATCCACCGAAGCAGTCGCGCCTTCCCCATTTTAAAGCTGCATGCTCAGATAACAGAAGCACATTATCGAAACCAAAAACACTTACCTAGATTTGATCTTACATGTCCCAATTTCAGATTCTGGTGCACTCATTAAAAATATATTGTCATGTGAGGTGCCTGTGCTATGCCATTACACGCAGAATCACGTAAAGAAAGCCGTAACGGGTTCTATTAAATTGACCGAGTGTTCCATTATATGTAGCAACAGATGCTTAATAATTAAGTACACTGGCCATGAAGTCTAGGTTACTGCTTTGTTTTAATATATATATTTTTAAAACACTAATTTGATGCTTTCCAGTCGCAGCGTTCCTTATGCAGCTTCAACGAATGGTGGAATTTGGAACGCGTCTCGGGAGGTTGAGCACCTGCTTCCCATGAGCACGGTTGTGGGATCGAATGAAACCTTCGGCGCAAATACTGTCTGAGCCAAAGAATATAATGTACAAATTTATACTTGTCGGTGCTCTTGGCATTTACCGGGATATGAAAATAAGTGGAATGAGGAAGACAGTGATTGAAACTTTCTCTTCGTAATCAACAAATATATAAAGTTTCAATTTTTTTAAAGTTTTTTTTAAAAGTTTATAAAAAAAAAATACTAATAGAAAAATAATTATTTTAAACTGAAACATTAATGGAAAAACATGCTAATAGAAAAATAAAGAAAGCTAATAATAAAAAGTGTATAGTTCACTATGGCAATCATGGGGAGGAGGAATGCTGACTCAGCTACAACTATATCTAATGCTGAACAACACGGGTATTCACACACACAGAGTGCTACAGACACGCGGATGGAGGGCTGCGTTTTCAGGTTAACACCGGTAAGCCGGTAGAGGGCGCTCCAGGCAGCTGGTTCCCACATGATCGGTTCCCAGATCACCCGCCGTCCTTCAAAGTAGGTCAGCCATCATGCGCGCCGCGCCTGTGTTTGGTCACGTGATGAAGGGATTTGGTTGCCCGGCGAGGGCCGGCTGGAGAGCGCGCACACACGGCAGGCGACGTGAGGCCGAGTACAAGCTACACCCGTCGGATCAACCAGCAACCAGCGACCGGAGAGTGGCTTTCAGTGGCGCTGTGAGCGATAATTGGGCACTCAGGTTGTTAATGGAGAGCGAGGGGGGAGGAGAGAGGAGGGGAGGAGGGCGTAGGATAGGAGGGCGCAGGAGGAGGGAGGAGGAGGGCGGAGGGGGAGGAGGGCGGAGGGGGAGGAGAGCGCAGGTTTTTTTGTTTTGTTAAGGTTTTAGATCCTAGCAAGATCTGAGGTGATAGCAGGATGGGTTGGTTGGGTGATGGGAGTTTTGTCCTGGCAACATCTAAGGTCACATCAGGGCGGGTACCGACTTGTGACAGTGCACACTCATGGCCACTTTTATTTACCCATTGGAGGACATGGGGGATATGCACCATGACCGTAATATCCCACTCAAGTCGCATTATCCTGACGCTGAGCAAACCAACCCTTGCTCGAACTGCAGAGTGACATGCTAGGTAGCGACAACCAAAATTATAGTGAAATATTAGCTGGACTCGGCAGTGAGTCCAGTCCACATGGGAAGTTAGTTTTCTTACAGATTCAGCCAGTGCCTCCTTTCGGAAGGCACGATTAGTTCGGGTGGGATTGGTGGTGATTTCATTTGATGTCGGCCGTGTTTATATGTAAATAGAACTTCTTTCAATATAACCCAAATTGCTTCATTAGTACCATGGCTCCAATCTCACAATCAATCACATTATCCTGACAGTGAGCAAGCCAGTCCTTGCCCTATTCTATTAATACACGGGACCAGGCTACATAGTGATGACAAGTATAAATTTTACAAGTGATAGGTTTGACGCGATCATCGTTTGAATCAACGACCTTCTGCATGGGAATCCAGCCAGCCAGTGCTTTTACGAATTCAGCCAGCTCATCCAGTCGAAACAAACCGCAGACATTGCAGTCCGATTAGCGACTAATTTGCTGCAGGGTGAAACGCAATGACAGGTTACCATGGGAATGCCTACCTGTTCCTTACTGCGACGTGTGCGCATGATGTGCTTTCCGTTGAGCGTGTCCTGGTCCTCGTGGACTGGCTTGAACATGAAGGGCGGCGGCTCGCGCTTGTCTACCGGCCGGTCCTCCCCATACTTCTTGAAGAAGACGCGACATTCTGTGCACAACAGCGCCTTGTCTTTGCCAGCATGATGCCAGTCCTTGGAGGCTGTAGAGTGTAAAGAGAACGCAGGGTGGTGAGGGTACAGTCAACATGTCAGAGAGACGTGTGTGTATATATGTGTGTACACACCTATTTATATATATATATATATAAACAAACATACACATATATGGGTCGTTCTCAGAAGTTATGTACCAATAGTGTGACATCAGTACCAGAAAATCAAAATGCTGCCAAAGTCCTATAAGCAAGTTTCCTCAATGTGTATGTCCTTTTGCATCTGAATAATTGAAAATAAACATATTCTGGCATTTTTAAGTAGGTCAAATGATGCTCACACCCAATAAATAGCAGTATAGCATGGAAACCAATCTGACTCCAAAATCAAATATTTTCCACACAAAACTTGACATTTTTAGGACATTTCACATGCCACTTGCTTTATAAACAGTAGTAATAATAATTTGAAACCTCATTGCTATGGTTTTGTCTTATTTGTGAATATTAAAGAGAAAAGCAAGAAAATATTAGCAGAGTAACAGATTAGCAGAGTAACAAAGTGGAAACAACAATTTTACACAAATGTTCGGCTCAAATTTCAATGCTTAGGGGCAATTTCAGGATTTATCTTTTACTATACCATAACTGGGTCCATGCATAGTGTCAAATGGTGAAAATAGTTCCTGTACTGTATCTGTACTCAGTGTTTGATACAGAGTTTCATAGTACTTGCAAGTGGAAACGAAATGTTACGATGTTAATGACTCCAGAAAATGTTAACTATTTCATAATTAACATTTTTTTTTTAGAAATAAATGTCTTCAACTTAATGAAGACATTGTATATGACCATTTGAAGTGAAATGAGCTGTTGTTCAGAGGTTTTCATTAAGTTTGTGACACTTTATTTTCAATGCTGTTGACAATGTCACAAATTAGTGATGTAATTTTCTATGTATTTAGCTACATCCATCCCAATAAGATACATAATACACAATATTAACATTTACTTTTGATCTAAACTATCTCCCACATTATTTGGCTAACTGATGAAATCTAAATATTGACACTCCAATAAAGGGTTTCTTTGAAATATGCATTTCTAGTAGACGACCTCAAGTGGTACACAGTTTCTGAGAACGACCCATATACAAGTTGGGTTCAGGAACAGGGGATCTTAAAGTTACACAGTATAATGGTTGTTTCTGCCATAACACAGAGTAACACAGAGTAACAGTAACACAGAGTAACAGTAACACAGAGCCGGGTTGTGACAGTGCACACTCAGTGACATCGCAATATTATCCATGTTGCTGACACCTTATAAAATCCAATTCACATTATCCCGACACTGAGCCAACGCATCATGGCCTTGCTCTATCTGGAGATCCAGAGCGACAGGCAAGTTAGCGGAAAGGATAATTGTCCACTACTGATTCAGTAGCCGCTTTGTTGTGGGGCTTGACATCCTAGCCGCCCAAGTACCAGTCACCTTATCCTAATACTGAGCAAACCAGACCTACCAGAGCGCAAGGCTCGATAGTGACACGTCTCACATATCTAACTGCTTCGTATGACTCGGCCGGGGATTGATCCCACGCTACCGCACAGGGCGACCCCGCCAGTTGGCATCCTGAACAGGCAGTGAGAATGAGGTTATGGCTAATGACTGTGTGTTCAGTTCTATCAGATGTGTTGTACCAGGATCAGCCGGTTTGACCTTTCAAATGAACCGTGAAATAATAATAATAATAATAATATTAACAATAACAGTAATAATAATAATGATATTGATAATATAAAAAGATCCTCTGATATCGGTATATATATTGGGAGTGCTTTCCCACAGTGTCCACTCCTTTACCCGCAATGCCATGCCTTTAATCGCAATGTCACTTCTTTACGCGCAATGCCACCCACTAACCCGCAATGCCATGCCTTTACCAGAAATGCCACCCCTTTAACTGGTTTGTTTGTTTGTTGTTTGTTGTTGTTTTATGTCCTAGCAACATCTAAGGTCATATCAGGACGGGTACCGACTTGTGACAGTGCGCACTCATGGCGACTTTATAGTGCTGTCCCACTGGGAAACCAGGCCGCCGGCACCATGACCTGGTATCCCACTCAGTCACATTATCCTGACACTGAGCACACACCAGTCCTTGCCCTATCCTAATAATGCCGAGCGCCTGGCTAGGAAGCGACAAGTATCAATTTTAAAGTCATTGGTTTGACTCGACCGGGACTCGAACCCACGACCCCACGACCTACCAGCACGGGAGACGGACGCTCTAACTCATTCGGCCATCCTGTCTGGTCCCTTTAACTGGAATTCCACTCCTTTACCTGCAATGCCACTCCTTTACCCGCAATATCACTTCTTTACCCGCAATGCCACCCTTTACCCACAATGTCATTCATTTACCCACAATGCCACTCCTTTACCCGCAATGCCACCATTTACCCGCAATGCCACTCCTTTACCTGCAATGTGACCATTTACCCGTAATGCCACTCTTTTACCCGTAATGTCACCCATTTACCCACAATTCTACTCCTTTACCGTATTGCCACCCTTTACCCGCAATGCCACTCAATTAACCATAATGCCATGCCAGTCATTTACATGCAATTGCTGCCCTCAGAAATAGGCTAGTCAGGATTGACTTAATTAATTTAACAGAATCAACCATTTAACTAGGCCCCTCATAACCCGACGGCTTCAAAGGGAGTGCGTAATCGTGCTATATATACAAGTTCTAAATACCTAAAATATTTAATTGACCAATTATGATGTAATACAAACGCATAACACCGGTGTGGTCTATTTAGCGGTTATATAACCGGGGAAATTTCAACTAGCGACAGTTAATGGCGGTTCACCAGTGGAAACAGTGAGGGGATTAATGAGCACTCGCACCTAGAAAGTTAACTTGTTAAGGTAGGTGAGGGACCAGTGTGAATGAAGGCAGCTAAAGGAGGTATTGAGGGACAAGTATGGTGGCCGTTAAATGTGGTTAAGGGACCAGTAGGTGCAGAGGCAAGTAACCGGGTCCAATGTCGAGGCAGTTAAAGCAGGTGCAGGGACCAGTATGTCTGCAGTTAAAGGGTCCCAGCATCAAGGCAGTTAAAGCCAGTGGTGGTACCAGTGTGGACGTAGTAAAAACATGCGTTGAGATCAGTAGGGAGGTAGTTAAAGTAGGTGCCGGCACCAGTTAAAGGGCCCCAGTGATAAGGCAGTTTAAGCCAGTGCATGGACCAGTATGGAAGCAGTTAAAGCAGGTGCTGGGACCAGTGTATCGGCAGTTAAAGGGATCCAGAGTTCAAGCAGTTTGCAGGTGCGGGACCAGTATGAAGATAGTTAAAGCAGGTATGAGAACCAGGGTGCTGGCAGTTAAAGGGGGCCAGTGTTGATACAACAAAGCAGGTCCGGACACCATATTAAGGCAGTCAAAGCAGGTGAGGGAACCAGTGTGTCAGCAGTTAATGGGGGCCTAGTGTTGAGTCAGTTAAACTTACTTAAAGCAGGTGTCGGGTACGGGTGGCCGCAGATAAAGAGATCCAGTATTGAACCAGCCAAAGCAGGAGAGGGGACCAGTGTGACGGAAGCTACAGGAGGTCACGTGTGGCAGTTAAAGCAGGTCCGGGGACCAGTGTGGCGGCAGTTAAAGGCTTCCCATAACGCGGACACGATGGCCATTAACAAAGTGAGTTACAAGGACACCACAACACCGCCCTACTTCCTCCCCTCATGACGTCACAAATAACCTATTAACCGCTCGAGTGACAGGGCGCTAACAACGCACGCCTGCTCAGTGGCGATGGTGGATGGGAGTGAGAGGTGAATGAGTGTGTGTGTGTGTGGGTGGGGGGGGGGGGCTTGTGCTCCATCTCAATCCCCCTTCCCCCCCCCCCCCCCCGAGTGAAAGGCTTTAGAGACAGCGCCAGTAAGAAACATGGCCGTCACAGCGCGCCGCCTATAATCACACCGACGCCGCCCGGTAATGGCGCTGTCGTCACTGACGTCACGTCACCATAACGCAATAAACGCGCCCGCCGCCCCCCCCCCCCCACCCCCCCCCCCCGCCCACACAGGTGGCGACACCGGGCCACGGGCCGGGCCATATTAGCCGCCACCGCCGCCATCTTGTGCTTGCGGTACCCGTTCGCTCCCAACACCACCAGGTCAGTGGGTGTGGGGTCGCCCAGGTCAGGTCACGGTCGGTGAGGGGTCATCAGGGTCACCCAAGGGCATACAAGGTCACCAAGGTTGCGGTCGTGTTTGGTTTGAAGGTCGGCGCCCGCCAAGCCAACGACCTTGACCCCTGTCAAATATTGATGAAACATGCACGCCAATGTCACCGCTAGGGAGCGGCTAAGTGCTCGCGTCTGCCGCCAGACTGCGCGCTGGGCGTTGGACGCTGCCGGAGCAGGTGAGAGCTTCGGCGGCGGCGTCTGTCATCACCGGGCGTCCACCTGCTTCCCAGCATGCCACCGATGCTAACAGGATTCGCCGCATGGTGGCGCGGCGGCGGGCGGGCAGGCGGGGGGGGAGCCCGCCAAGGGGCAGCAGCAGCACCACCACAATCACCCACCGAGCAGTACTCGCCGCGTCAATATCTATACATTACATACACCGATACGTAGCGCCTACTCTGCCGGTCATTGCCTGCCCCATACCCGGCCGCCCTCCCCCCCCCCCCCCCCCCCCCCCCGCCGACAAACGCGGCTTTGATGCCTGTGTGGAGGCCCCCGTGAATTATTGAAAGCAGCCCCGACAAGCGGGCATCAAGTGTGCCGCCCGCTGCTGCCTCCGCCTGATTTAGCGCCGCGCCCCCTGGCGGCTCACGCCGGCCCCCTGGCGGCGCCTTTGTTTAGTCATAACAATACGTCAGGGGCTGGGGATCGTGTAGAGGCGAGGGGGCTTTGGACTTGACAGGCTTTGTGCCGATCACACTCAATCGTCCGCCGCTCGCCCGCTCTACTTGCCGGTCTCCCCCCGCCCAGCCCCCCCCCCCCCCACCCCGCCTCTGTCCCGTCCTGTCTCGTTCCGGCTCACCCTCGGGCCCGCCCCGGCCAGATTCGGGCCCGCTCTCGTCCCGGTCTCCGGCCCCCCCCCCCCCCCCCCCCCCCGCCCCCGCTCGCCCTTGTGTCAGTCGATTCAGTCCCCGTCCAATCCCCAATCCTGCCGCGCATGCGCACTAGATCCGGATATAGACGAGTTTCTCCTTCTCTTGTCTCCGCCGTCATTCTCGGTGTATTGTAGGCGTGGCTACGCCGCTCTCCCGACGCGGTAGTTTCCCGGCTCAACGCCGCGCTGCCTGACCGACTGACTGACACCGCCCATTCACCAGCGAGTCCTCCACGCCCATCTCCTCCCCGACCATTTAACGCTTCTTGTGCGACTACTGTGGAGACGAGGTTCGGCAGTGACCGAACGCGCCCTCTAGGACGCTCTGAACCAGATCCAGAACGTCAGGCAGTGTGACAGGCCACCCAGGCGACAGTTCAGTACAAACCAGACCAGACCAGACCATGCCAGGCCAGGCCAGGCCATGCCAGGCCAGGCCAGCCCAGCCCAGACCAGACCAGACCAGACCAGACCAGACCACTCGTAACACCGTGTAACACTATATTAAGGCATGATATATATATAGTCGCGCATATGATACAAATTCCACCACATACCACATCCTGATATTACATGTTAGCCGGATGTAAAACCATAACATACCACCACTGAAAGTGGGCAGGGAGTGGGGGGGGGGGGGGGGGAGAAGAAGAGGGGCGAGAGGGAAGGGGAGGGAGAGTGACAGGGGGAGAGCAAGGGGATTGCGAGAGGCGAAGTGAGAGAGAGAAAAAGTGAGAGAGGGAGTGCGATGGGAGAGAGGGTGCGGATGGAGAGAGAGGGGGTAGGGGTAGGGAGCGGATGGAGAGAAAGGGGGGAGGGGGGGGGAGAAATGGGGGAGGGAGGGGGGAGGGGGGAGGGGGGAGGGAGGGGGGAGGGAGGGGGGAGGGAGGAGGGAGAGCGAGAGGGTAATGGAGAAGCGGGTAGGAAGAGCGGCAAAGAGTCCGACCAGCTGTGTCACTTTCAACATAGCTAATTAATTAACGATGCAACTAATTAATTAACGATGTATTTAGACGGCAAAGATTCTCTGAGCAACTGGCGGCTGGTTAAAATCTTAACCCAAGATGGCCTCCCGCCGGGGGGCCTTAACGCGGCAAGTTCACTCCCACTCCCACCCCGACCCCATCTGACATCTCCCCTCACCGCACGCACCCACCCGCTCTTAAAGGCACCGTCCTACTGTGGGCCCAAAGGGTGGCGCTGGTTGCCGGCCCGCCAGTGCTCAGTGTTGGGGGAGCCTTTGTTGTTACTCCATTTGTACATGTATTTACTAGTAGTTCGTTAAACAACAAATTCTAATGTAATGTCAACAGCACAACCTGGGAAATAGTCGCCAAGGGCAGGAGGACTTAATGGTGTGCTTTTATTCGCAAAGCACAACGCGGTTTGAAACTAATCATATATAGCTCAAGCTAAACAAAAGTGTCAGCAGAGATATGATCAGCAGAGATATCATCGTCTACCAGCCTCTCTGACTGCAGCCACACACATATGCCTAATGTGCCACCACATGTTCCGAGCGCAAATTGGACTCATCGGTCATTGACGAGTTCACAACAAATAACGAGTTGCTGTCGTCGCCGCCGCCGATGAACAACCAAAAGAGGGAGAGTAGTTGGTTTTAAAATAGTTTCTATTAATACATATATGTGGTGGCATACTGTGCATGTAACTGTCAGGTGCGTTGTACATTGTAGTGTAGTGGGGTGCTTTGTTTGTTTGTTGTTTTACGTCCTAGCAGCATCTAAGGACTAAGGTCATATCAGGACGGGTACCAACTTGTGACAGTGTGCACTCATGGCGACTTTATAGTGCTGCCCCTCTGGAAGACCGGGCCACATGCACCATGACCTGATATCCCACTCAGTCACATTATCCTGACACTGAGCCAACCAGTCCTTGCCCTATCCTAATAATGCCGAGCGCCAGGCTAGGAAGTGACAAGTATCAATTTTTAAGTCATTGGTTTGACTCGACCAGGGTTCGAACCCACGATATACCAACACAGGTGACGGATGCTCTAACTCAGTGTGGTAGGGTGTAATACAAGCAGCTTAGTGTAGCACAGTTTACTGCAGTGTTAAGCAGTGTAGTGTATGTAGTACAGTATGGTTTAGTTAGTGCAGTGTAGTGCAACAGTGTAGTGCAGTGCCAAGCAGTGTAGTGTAGCACAGTGTACTGTGTAGTAGAGTGCACTGTAGCAGTTTAGTGTAGTGCAGTGTAGCATAGTTTAGTTTGTTTGTTTGTTTGTTTGTTGTTTTACATCCTAGCAACATCTAAGGTCATATCAGGACGGGTACCGACTTGTGACAGTGCGCACTCATGGCGACTTTATAGTGCTGTCCCACTGGGAAACCAGGCCGCCGGCACCATGACCTGGTATCCCACTCAGTCACATTATCCTGACACTGAGCACACCAGTCCTTGCCCTATCCTAATAATGCCGAGCGCCTGGCTAGGAAGCGACAAGTATCAATTTTAAAGTCATTGGTTTGACTCGACCGGGACTCGAACCCACGACCCCACGATCTACCAGCACGGGAGACCGACGCTCTAACTCATTCGGCCATCCCGTCTGGTGCATAGTTTAGTGTAGTGTAGCACAGTTTAGTGTAGTGCAGTGTATCGCGTGGCGTCTGGTGTGTGTGGGACGCAGTATGAGGACAGGGCAGGAGGTGTGAATGGACTACAGTACACAGCTGGTGCTCTCAGAGTGAGACGAAGGCGAGAACGTTCCCCTGAGCAGAACCACAGAGTTGTACCGACACACCAGCGACTACAGGCCACAGGCTACAGGCCATTAGCCGGCAACAAGCCAGTAAAACAGAGCTAGACAGGCAGAGAGGCCGGCATACAGTCAGAGATTAGACGGGCAGACAGAGAAAAAGAGACAGGTAGAGGGAGATAGATAAAACATTCACCTTGTACTGTTCTGTACAGTAGGGGTGAAGAAAAATCCAATATAAAAAATTGGCGAAAGGCTCGGTAAGTGAAACGAGCAAATACTTCTTCATTTAAAAAGCAAAATATATTCTTTAAAAACATCTTCATATTTACCCGCTACTTTTATTTGAACAAACTTAATCAAACATGTAGTTTAATAGACTAGAAATCAAATCCACAGCATTTTGTGGTCGCCATATTGTCATTCTCTCCCATTTCACCAACTCTGTGCCAATATAGATTGGACACTAGGACCTCGAATTCCACTTCCTGTTCCAATAATAAAGCAGTTTTCGCTCATATTTAGACTACGTTGTCATTCGCCCTACTGCCTAGTCTCGGTAGGAGTGGATCTTTTATCTAGTAGGCAGACAGCCTTCTGGAAACTTGGCCACACGGAGCCACCACCGCCCCGGGGGGTGACCGGGGCGGCGAGTGGAGGGCACCGTGACTGTACACCACGTGGTACAGGTGGACTAAGTGTGGGGAGCAACATCCCCGATTATCGCTCAAGGCGATGTATCTTATGTCTGTGTGGTCGCCTCGAATAACACATTTAAAGTAATGGAAACTCCTTACATAACATTGTTTTTTTTTTAATATTGAAGGTTTACGTCATTGCAACATCTATAGGCCATATCAGGACGGTCCTGACTGAAGATCGTTGAATGATGGTTTTTAGATCCTAGCAACAATTTGGGTCACGTGAAGGTGCTCCCGAGAGGAATAGGTGTGGTCTTATTAGTTGATTATGGTTTTAGATCCTAGCAACATCGCAGTTCACACCACGACGGTCCTCTGACTTGTGACAGTGCGGATTGGTGGTGGATGGCTTTATAGTGCTGCCCAACTTGGACATCACACCACCAACATGATAACAACATACTAACAACATCATATTATCTTGGCACTAAAGCCAACTAGTCATTACCCCCATCTTATGACCATGACTGATTGTTGGAGCTTTACGTCCTGGCAACATCTCAGGTCATATCAGCACGGGTACCGACTTGTGACAGTGTGCACTCATGGCGACTTTATAGGGCTTCCCCACTGGGAGATCAGGCCACCAGCATCATGACCTGATATCGCACTTAGTCACATTATCCTGACACTGAGCCAACCGGTCATTATGACCTAATATCCACATTATCCTTACACTCATCCAAGCCAGTCCTTGTCCAGTCCTCTGAATGCCCAAACCGGGAAAGACGGGCAAGTATTTTGGATCACTTTGGATCAACGCCATGTCCTCGCACCAATATGGGAAGACATACACTATCAGGGATGAAAGTGGTCTCCGGGATAAAAAGCGGAAATGCTGATATTCTCCCATAGGTTTAGCATTGTCAGGGAATCACGGAAAATTCCCAGAAGTCGGGTTTCATATATATTGGTATACGCTGATAGTGCTGCGCCATTAGAAGCATGTATTAGTAGTGTATGCTGATAGTGCTGCGGCTCATGGAGCATTTATTAGTAGTATATGCTAATAGTGCTGCGGAGTCTGCACCACCTATTAGTATACGCTGATGGTGCTGCGGGATTTTAAAATCCCGGAAATCCGCGGAATCGCGGAGATCTTTCATCCCTGCACTATAGGCCAGGCCACTCTATTGTACAACGCAGTATATAAGGTGTTATTGCCACGACGCATCACAGAGTGTCAGTGTCAACAGCCCTATTACCATATTACGCCGTCAGACGGCGCTGCGACCCCAGGCCAGCAGTGTCACACTGCATAATCTTACGCCGGGATCTAGCGCAAAACCTGTGAACTTGGAGCGGCGCAGTGTGCGGCACACTTTTAAAGGCCCCCCCCCCCCCCCCCCCCCCCCGGTAGTACGGCACCACACACAACCAACGAGAGCCACGCATAACAGGAGAAGAAGGAGAAGGAGAAGGAGGAGGAGGAGGAGGAGGAGGAGGAGGAAGAGGAAGAGGAAGGAGGAGGAGGAGGGGGGGAGGGGGAGGAACGAGGAGGGGGAGGAGAGGGAGGAGGGGGAGAGGGAGGAGGAGAGGGAGGAGGGGGAAAGGGAGGAGGGGCAGGGGGGAGAGGAAGAGGAGGGGGGGGGAGGAAGAGGAGCAGCAGCAACAGGAAGAGGAGGAGGAAAAGAAGAAGGAGGAGGAGGAGGAAAATGAGGGAAGAGGAGGCATTGGGGGAGATGGAATGGTGGAAAGAGGAGGAAGGGAAAGAAGGGGGAGGGAGGGTTGGTTTGCTGTGTGTTGCAGTTCTATGTCCCAGCACATTCTATGGTCTTACCAGGATGGGTACCAATTTGTGGCAGTGTGCAGTCATTGCGATATTATAGTGCTGTCACTATAGGAGATCAGGCTGCCAGCACCATGACCCGATACCCAATTCAGTTGCATTATCCTTACACTAAGCAATATCCTTGCCCTATCCCGCTAATTCCGAGCGCCAGGCTAAATAACAGCAAGTATAGATTTTATAAGTCGGGTGACCTCCCGCACGGGAAGCTAGCCAGCGTTCTTAATCTTACCAATTGGGCCACCCGGTCCAGTCATTAAAAGCATGGTGAATTAACATGCTATAACAAGGCACGTAAGAGTACCAAAATGCCTGCACACAACCGAACAAACAAAGCACCGAGTCGTAGCAACCTGCATCAATAAATGTCGCTGACGCAATGGACATTGCCCTATAAACCACAACAAAACATTTAAATAATAATATGAGTCAAGCAATATCACTGCGCTAATAATATGGTTATCGTTTTAAAAAAATGTTTAAATGATGGCTAATTTACCCTGTTCATAACATCCACGTTCATGATAGAACCTGTTTTCAATGCTGAACAGTTTTAGTCATTGGTTTGTGGTTTATTGTTTTGAATGATTTGTCAGTAATATTTGCAAGTTGATTACGTTGATCGTCCGTCATAATCTACCTTACTTTAGTTTGTAGTATAACGAGGGAACGAATAGTACTCAATAAAACGCTTGACTAAACCAACATGGCAACCAGTGGACAACCCCCCCCCCCCCTCGACCACCCCTATACACCCACCCACCCTCCACACTCACAAAAGCACCCACAGTATAGCACCGGCTACGGGAAGAACATACAAGTTGCACCCGGCACGTGATGTGATGACCGCGGCAGCATCCAGCGCTATTCTACAGCACGCTGAGCGATCTGCTAATCGATGACCGGCGCTCCCCCCCGGGGGCCCCCGGCTACACAGCCGGCTGATCGGCCGCCCGCCCCGCCCTGCTCGGATTAAAGGCGCGCCTATTGGCTGTTACACCCACATGTCAATGGGCATGCTCGTCTCACGTTGATGTATATTGATTGGATGTCAGCAGAGAGGCACTGACGGTTATTAATGATAGCGTCGGATTAACAGGCGCGTCGACGGAACCAATCAATGCAGGGCCAGATGTGTAGTGTGTCATGCGTAGTGCGTCCCGCGTCGACGGAACCAATCAATACCAGCCAAGCTGCGTAGTACATCATGCGTAGTGCGTCATGCGTAGCGCGTCGATGGAACGAATCAATGCCAGTCCACCTGCATAGTGCGTCATGTGTAGCGCTTCGACGGAACGAATCAATGCCGGTCCACCTGCAAAGTGCGTCATGCGTAGCGTCGACGGAACAAATCAATACGGTACAGCTGCGTAGTGCGTCGTGTGTAGCGTGTCGACGGAAAGAATCAATGCACTGTGCATCGACGGAAAGAATCAATGCCAGAACAGCCTCGTAGTGCATCATGCGTAGTGTGTTGACGGCACGAATCAATACCGGTCCACCTGTGTAGTGCGCCGTGCGTCGATGGAACGAATCAATGCCAGAACAGCTGCATAGTGCGTCATACATAGTGCGTCGACAGAAGAATTCAAGTCAAGGCAAGGCAAGGCAAGGCCTGCGTCATCAGGCGCGTCAACGGAACCAATCAATGCCGGGCCAGCTGCGTAGTGCGTTGTGCGTAGATGGACTGGACGTGCGTGTACATGGTCAGGAGGCCCTTTGAGTTTTAGTTCTTTGCATTTAATATTTATACATAACAATGCATATATATTATATATAAATATTATACATTATATGTATATTATATTACCTATGTATTGATAAATACACATTATTGCGTTATTATTGAATGCTGGTCGCTATGGTGCCCTCCTCATGACCTTAGATATGGCGCGGACGTAAAACCCCAACAAACCAATAACATTCCAACAAACCAATGAATTATATGTGTATACACGTACACAAATATACATTTTAATAGTGAATATATATGTGTATGCATAGTAACGTAAATAAAGGAAATTGTTAAATAAATGCTGGTCGCGTATACACCATGCAATATACAGCATACAGTACACAGCATACAGTACACACGGCCGTTCCCACCCGTCTGGTCTAAATTGCCCTACTCGTGTATGAGTGTACGTATGCGTGCACGTATGCATGTATCATTTGTATGTGTACGTGCGCGTACGTGCGCGTCTACATGTACATGTGCGCATTCCTGTTCGCGTGTGTGTACGTGTCCGCATGTGTGAACGTGTATGTGTGCGTGTACGTGTGTATGTACGTGTACGTGCGCGTGTGTATGTACGTGCGCGTACACACACGGCTCGCCCCTGAGTGTAATCGTACCGGACGTAAACCGTCACCAGGTGGCGCTGTGCGCATAGTAACGGCCTCATTTAATGACGCTTTACAATGCTAATGCTCAAATTGATATAATTACTCAACATAGGCGACCAACGCTTCGCGGCAGGTCCCCACCCCGACTCCCCTCCCCCTTAGCTTTACCTCCCGCGGCGCCGGGCGCCAGTGTAGTGTAGTATAGTGGCGCCGCCTAGTGAGGGGTCAAGTAAGCGCGGCCCGCGGGGTGAGTGAGAGAGAGGCTTGACCGCCCGCACTTGACCCCCCGGTGTTAAATCTGCGGAGAGGGGTCAGCGCGAACAAAGTGGGCCGCCACCAAGGGGGCAGTGTACTGTGTAGTGCAGCTGGTCCCCGCCAGGGGTAGACGCCAGCGCGGTGACACGTGTGAGTATTTATTCATTCAGTTAGACGGATACTTTAAATGTACACTCGGCTGTAGGCGCTTTCAGTTGTTTGTTTTGTTTCTGTCGGTTTGGATTTTTAAAGGGGTATGGGGTGTTTTTACGTGCTCCCCCCATCCAGTATCTTACATTTTCAATATGTGTTACAAACACATGGACATAAAGAGTTTGTTGTCAGTATTCCTGTTTGTTGATTTGTTTTGTTTTTATAATTAATTTTTTTATTTTTTATTTTACATTCAAAATTAAATTAGCATGTCACACGTATATTATGTTTACATAAAAAATGTCAACAACTTTTATATTTGTTTGCGGGAAAATATTTACGTTAAAATGTTATGTTTTGAGGAATTGATTCTCAGTGAAAAATTAAATTAGCATGTCACGTGTACATTTTTTTTTTTACATAAGAAACTAACTGCGAGGGAATCAGCAACTCTAGACCAGAGAACTAGACACCAGCAAGTAGACACCAGAGACTAGACACCAGAGATCAGCGAGTAGAGACCAGCAACTAGAGACTAGACCCCCAAGAACCAGAGACTAGACCCCAGCAACTAGAGAACTGAAGAACTGGAGAACTAGAGACCAGAGGCGGGCAACCAGCGGCCGGCGACCGGAGGCAGCGACTAAGGACCGGCGACCAGCCGGCGTTTATTTGTATTCGCGCGTCGATGGCCTCGTTTTCACTTCTCCTTGAGAAGGGCGGCGCGATGTTATCACACCCCGGCGAGTCACGCGAGGCGAGCCGGGCCGCCATTGATTAACTGACGTCGGGTGACATTTGGTAGGCAGCACACCGACTGACCGCATGACCTCAGCGCCGGCGGCACCCTCCAACCCCGCGGCACCCTCCCACCTCGGACCTCGCCACCGACAGTCGCGGGGGCGGGGCGGGGAGGTGAAACGGCAGCCGGGGGATAAGACGGGACAGAATGAGGGGATGGAGGGGAGGGGGGCGGAGAGGAATGGGGATGGGGCTGGGGAATGGGAAGGGGTTGGAGATGAGAGAGATGGGAGGAGAGTAAATGGGAGAGGAGAGGACATGAGAAGAGAGGAGAGGCTATGAGAGGAGAGGCGAGGAGATGGGAGAGGTGATGGGAGAGGAGAGGCGAGGAGATGGGAGAGGAGAGGCGAGGAGACGAGGGGAGATTGGAGAGGGGAGAGGAGAGGAGAGAACAAAGGCAGGGCGAATGAGAGATGAGGGGAGAAGGAAGGAGAAGAGGTGGGGAGGGGAGGTCATAGAGGAGGGAAGTGGGGGACTGCGAAAGGAAAGAGAAGAGAAGGGAAAAGGAAAGGGTATGTGAAGAGCGAGGGGAGTAGGATAGAGTCAGCTGGAGGGAGGAGAGAGTGCAAGGACCTGTGGGTGGTGGGCGTCTCCGCGCCTAACGCCCCCTGGCGGTGAGACGGGCGGTCAGCGTGTCGGTACAGATAACACGTCATTAGCGCTAATTGCTTTATAGGCAGCGTCCCGGCCCCTGCCCCCCGACACGGGGGTTCCCACCTCCACCACCAGGGGTCACCCGTCCTCACCACAGGCCGCCACGCACCATATGGCGCCGGCAACAAGCGCCGCCACCTAACTCAAAGGGCCACATCTGCGCATGCCTGTGAGCGCGATGTGAGCGTTTGGAGGTGAGACACTGAGACTGAGAGCTGGGGTGGTATATGTATGTTTGGCCAAAGTTGGGTAGTGTTGTTGTTGTTGTTGTTCAATGTAAACTTTATTACAAGCAATTAAAGATGCATAGTCCAATGAAATATCAAATTTTCAAAACCAAACCAATTATCTAGATTTGATTTTACTTATCTACCTTAGATACTGATGCACTTATTAAGCATTTGTTTCTGCGTAGAAGGCAATACTGAGTCAATTTAACAGAACATGTTACTGCAGAAGTTTATGGTGTCAGCCAAAGCTTGCCAAAACTAATTTTCCATGTTTGCACTCAAAAGTTTACCATTTAAAATAAAAGTAACTTTGAATTAATGTAAAGTAGATACTAGTGATCGATCCGATATATTTTTCTCAGAAAAAATACAGAAATTCAAAAAATTCAGACTGCAACTGTAATATTTACCCACCCCGTCCTGATATGACCGTATATGTTTCTAGGACGTAAAACAACAAACAAACAATATTTACCAAATAAGTCAATGAAAGCTATGTCCACTCGGTTTATACTAATTATAGCCTATATTTAAGATAGGCCCAGGCCTATCTTTGAAACCAGTTCACGGATCCAATGAGTTATTGTTGTTGTTGTTGTTGGTGGGAGAAAAAAGACAACCCCTTGAAAACAAAGAAATGGAAATCGAAGACTACAGGGTAGCAGAACTTTTTTCAGGTTCAAAATTTACTATTTCACAAGCAAAAGACAAAGCAAAAATAAAAAACTTTTTTTGAAACATTTGAAAGCAAATAAACAAAAATTAGCTTTGACCCCCCCCCCCTCCCCGTTCGATACCATTTTACTGTACTATTTACTGAAACAATGCCTTGTTGTTGTTATTGTTGTTGTAGAATTGAAGTCCAAATCATTGTCCCCCCCCCCCCCCCACCTTTACCCCACCGTACATAGCATTGATCGGTGAAAACATTGTACTAGATTTGAACATTGCTGAGTAATAGACCTTTTCCGCCGAGCATCCATTATCCATACCATTAGTTCTTCTCCTAACGGAGCTTGGCAGACTTATGGCAGAAACGCTCTCAGTGAGCTGCAACTCAGAACATTAGTTCCCACCGTCGCCACCAGAGTGCAGGTCAGGTCGGGGGTGGAAATACCTTTCCACAGTGAGCTTACCATGCGCATTACCTCTTACCACTCCCGCCAGAGGGCAGGTCGGTGATGGAAATAGGCTATTCCTTCCTGTTCTACAGAGTCAAACACTCTGGCACCCAAAAACGCAGCAGACCAGAGGTGCGGGGTGTCGAGTGACGTGACCTCGGGTTACAGACGCCAGTTACCGTGACCCTGGTAACCAGCCGTGTGGCAGGTGGCCCTGTACCTTTTTGCGAACCCCCACCCGGTACCGGTCAGAACTTTCGTCTCGATTGGTTGGCTGGTTGTTGGAGTTTTACGTCCTGGCAACATCTAAGGTCATATCAGGACATGTATCGACTTGTGACAGTGCACACTCATGGCCACTTTTATTTACCCACTGGAGGACCCAGGGGATAATAAGCACCATGGCTGTAATATCCTGACACTGAGCCAACCAGTCATAATAAATAATAATAATAATAAAACATTTATATAGCGCCCGAACCACCAAGCCGTTCTCAGGTGCTTTACAATATACAGGAAAATAAATTTCACCTCGTTAAAAGCAGATTTAAAGAAATGTGTCTTAAGACCTTTTTAAAAGCACCAACAGATTTACAATCAGTGATATATCATGGCAGAGTCATTACCCTATCCTAATAATGCCGACCGAGCGTCAGGCTATGTAGCGATAAGTAAACATTTTAAGACATTAGTTTGAGTCGACCAGTGTTCATAGCCATGCCTTCGAATCCCACGATCTACCAAAGATACGGACGTTCAACTCATTCGGCCATCCAGCCTGGTAGTATCTTTTCGATAATAACCCCCCCCCCCCCCACCCCCACCCCATCACGCAAGTACTTTGATGGGTTATTCGAATTGAATCTCCCGGTCACGCGCAGATCTCGTCTTCCAAGTGCACTGATTGTCAAACCACTGAGGAGCCAAGTCGCCGTTAAACTTAAAGGCACGCCGCCACGGTTCACTACGTCACGCGTCACGTGACCCGCCGCCCGACACGTCACGCGCCAAGTCGGGCGTGCAAGGTGGCGCCATCTGGGAGGGTGTCGAGTAACTGACCGGCTTACCACACGTGTGTGTGTGTGTGTGTGTAAGAGTGAGTGTGTGTGTAAGAGTGAGTGTGGGTGTGTGTGTATAAGAGTGAGTGTGTGTAAGAGTGTGAGTGTGTGTAAGAGTGTGTGTAAGAGTGTGAGTGTGTGTAAGAGTGTGTGTAAGAGTGTGAGTGCGTGTGTGTGAGTGCGTGTGTGTGAGTGCGTGTGTGTGCGTGTGTGCGAGTGCGTGTGCGCGCGCGTGTGTGTGTGTGTGTGTGTGTGAGAGTGAGTGAGTGAGTGAGTGAGTGAGTGAGTGAGTGAGTGAGGTGCTGAGTGAGTGATGAGTGAGTGGTGAGTGAGTGAGTGAGTGAGTGAGTGAGTGAGTGAGTGAGTGAGTGAGTGAGTGAGTGAGTGTGTGTGTGTGTGTGTGTGTGACATGCTTTCAGATTCAGTCACATTATCCTCAAACTGAACTGACTAGTCCTTGTTTATAGGTTAACCACTCGTCACCAAAGACTAATGTTTACAGCGGGTGGGGGTGGGTGGGTTGATTGAGCGTTTGGTAATTGGTTCACCAGATGTCGCCTGCAAAGGCTATATTCACTATGAGAAGTGTTCAACCATTATTCCGT
Organism: Branchipolynoe longqiensis; assembly: GCA_030323885.1. Taxonomy (NCBI): domain Eukaryota; kingdom Metazoa; phylum Annelida; class Polychaeta; order Phyllodocida; family Polynoidae; genus Branchipolynoe; species Branchipolynoe longqiensis. The sequence goes on from CM059200.1 coordinate 39,992,256, forward strand.
AATATTATTATTCAATCACCACTTTTACACAGACTGTAAAAGCCTACAATCAATTATAAATGTGTCAAATTAGGAATGCTAGGCTTTTTTTGAGTAGGCTGTTTGTGTGTGTGTGGGGGGGGGGAGGCAGCGCGTGGCAACATCGGAACAAGGAAAGCAATTCATCATTTAGCCAAGACAAAAGGTTCCAGGGTCGCATATAAATCTAAAAGTAGAAAGCCTGCACATGGTCTTTGTGTCAGTCACTAAATACGATATATTTCCGTTAAGTTCTTCCTTTTTTTTCTAAACAAGAAAAGAGCTGAAAGATAAAATGATTCCATTGTTTTGGTGTCAATAGACCTCTTTGTAAGCATTCATGTCCCGCACACCTGTTGTGTTAAAAAAGTCAACACAGGTGTGTGTGGGGCTGGGGGTGGGAGGGGGGGACACTGAATGGTAGATCTGGACGAGTAAATTAACAAAAAATAATGTTGGTGGGTTGGTGGGTGGGTGAAAGACTGCTAACTGTTGCTACAACTAAAAGAGAGGAGTGGAAAAAAGATAAGACTTACTTGTAGTGTAACAGTGCCTGCACGCATAACCACTCAGGTCCCTGGAGTCGCTGTCGTCGGAGTCATTGTCAGAGACCTCGCTGGCGGAACTCAAATCTGCAAAACCAAAAAAAAAACACACACTGAATAAATATCCACAATCGTTAAGGCCACTGACAGAACAGAGCAGAGAAGAGAATAACACGCTCAGGTAGCTGATGGATTGATAGGCGTGTCGGCAGCATCAGCCATGCATTATTCACGGCATTGCTTTTACATATAATGTAAAAGGTAGCTCGCCCCGCCTTAAACAGCCACACCTGTCCACCTACACACTCGGTTCACTTATCCTCTTCAGTTGCTAGGTGGATTTTTTTTAATTGTTTATTTATTTTCTTGATCTGTAGAGTTTGAAATGTTTCATTTATTTTACAGATCTGTAAGTGTTGTTGTAAAATTGTTCCCCTATTTTCATGATCTGTAAGGTTTTTGTTTATAATATAATATGTGATATATAAGCATTATGCGAGTATAAAGGCACGAAAGGGATTATAAGTTTATTTACTACCTTATTATTGATGGGGTGGCTTACTTGATGTATGACCCCCCCCCCTCCAACCACGTGACCGGTGGCGCCACCACCGGCACGCTTCTATTCTATCCTGGATGCTACACTGTCACTTGCGGCCGAGAATTTTATTAATATATATAAAATATATATATAATATATATATATCTATACTATATATAGATTAGTTAGCCTGCTGCTAGCCAGAGGCGGTATACCGAGGTAAAATTATATATATATATATCTATAATATATATAGTTATACGAGTCTTACCTTGGTACAGATGATGGATAACTGTTGTTTTACCGAGGTATAAGCCTCGGATAGATGTGGGCTAGGGAGAGGTAAGCACGTCCGGTACCAGCAATCTTAACCTACTTATTGAGGATAAAAATGACTTTCAAACAATGGATACTATTACTTTACCGAAAAGGTACACCAACGGAATAGATGTGGCAGGGTGTGGCGGGAGGGCCCTAGCCCACATCTATCCGAGGCTTATACCTCGGTAAAACAACAGTTATCCATCATCTGTACCAAGGTAAGACTCGTATAACTATACTATTTTACCTCGGTAAACAGCCTCAGGCTAGCCTCAGGCTAGGGAGACCTTTACATAATTCATTTTTATCCTTAATATCATTCTTTCTTATTATTATAACATTCTAAATTTTTGTTCTCACCTATTCTTGTTAGTTGGCGAGAAGACGCTTTGCAACGCCGGTAGGCTTTTCTAGTCGTTTATTATAATGTTTTGCAAACGACTTAGCCGTCTTCCAGCCTGCATGCGCTAGTATTCTTTTCAAAGAAATACCAAGCACCCGCGCCTTGGAGACCATGGCTCCTCTAGTTGAGTGGGAAGAGTATTTACTCGTATCCACCCCAGCCACTTTCAACACAGTAATTGTCCATCTGGCAAGTGTGTCTCGTGAAATCGCCTTATGTGGCTTTATAAAGCTCACTAATAGTTGTTGTGATGCACGTAAATCCTTTGTCTTGTATATATAAGCCCGTATGGCCGACACAACACATAATTTCGGATCATTCGGAAAACAGTCTAAGTGAACCGTTGATAAAGGGTCACCTAACGTGTTCGATTTGAGCAATTTTTCTAAATCAAACGTAGCTTGTTGCTTGTCTATTTCTAATCCAGTTAAAGTATATAAAGCAACAATCGTTGTCCTCTGTGTTCCGGTTACTAACAAATAACAGGACGCGACCTTAAAACCTTAACTGTTTTTTATATCTAACCACGAGTTGTGAGGCAAGCTGACACAACTTTAACATTACTGTTGTTACTATAGAAAATCCCAAACTCTATTTGAAATATACTTTGGTTTTTGGAGGATTCCTTTGATAAATGAAACTCGAAGGTTAAATAACAAATAACATGATGTTTTCCAACTGTTTCGCCATCAATTCTAGGTAATATAATTGATAACGCACACCTCGCCGCATTTATCGATCCAAAGGAAAGTCCTTCATCCTCTAGAGAACGAAGAAACCGAGCTACTTGTGAAATCTTTGGATTTGTTGGCTTAACTTTCATTAACAAACAATGTACACCCCATTTCTTTAAATAGGTTGTATACATTTTGACAGTTCCTGGTCTCCAGGCATCCGATACTATCCTATCCTCAGTAATTCTGTCCAATCCAAATTGCTGTAGCTGCTTCCTTAGAAAAGGAATGCAAATAGGGGCGTCGTTGACACGTCCCAGTGAACCACTAGCGGTCGTGGTGCGTCAGATTCCCGAGTTTTCTTGAATAAGGTATACAATCTTTTGCAGTTTGAAATTTCGTGGCAAGCAAGGTGGCGTGTCCCTGTCGGGCTACCACCTGTATCGCATGCTGTCCCTTCAGCCGATTTTTCTCACTACTCCGGCCTGATTAATGCTAAATGGTGGGAAAATATAAAAATAATTATTTTCCCAGGTAATAGCAAACGCATCTACTTTCCAAGCATCCGGTTCAGGATGCCAAGAAACATAGCAGGGTAACTTGTTATTATTTCGTGATGCAAATAGGTCAACTTCAGGTGTACCCCATTTTTCACAAACGAAGTTAAACAAATGTGTAGAGAGAGACCACTCTAAATGGTCATGGAAATTTCTACTTTAATAATCTGCAAGTGTATTTTGTGACCCTGGAATATGCGCTACAGTCAGCCAGACTTGTTGAGCCTGTGCCCAGTTCCAAATCAGTTTAGATAACTGATTGCAAGACTTTGATTTGGTTCCACCCATGTTACGACTATATGCCATGGCAGTAGTATTATCAGTTAGTATTCTAACCTGTGATTTATTTATCTTTACTAAACTACGTAAGCCCAGATAAATAGCACGCAATTCTAGTGCATTAATATAGTCTGATTTTTCATCATCAAGCCATCTACCTCCTGTTGTGACCCCATCTCGATGAGCTCCCCAACCGTCTAACGAAGCATCAGTAGTAATTACTGTATTAGGTTCCGCCATGCGGATTGGATTTGGTGAACTTGCTATATGTTGCATCCACCATCCAATATCCTGTAACCCTTCTTGCGAAATAAACATCTTTCGCTCAAAATTGCCTTTAGTTCGTGTTAACGCTAAATTTTTATCTATTTCTAGCGACTTAATATGGCCTTCCCATATAACACCGCAGGTGCATATGAGGTCATTATGCCAATAAGAACAGCAACCTGTCTAATTTTTGGCTTTGATAACTTAATAAGCTGAGTCGCTGTAGTCATAAACTTAATTAGTTTTTGTTCTGTTATCGACACTGTAAGGGACTGTGTATCCAGAATAAACCCTAAACATTTAAGTTGTTTTGTTGTTTTAAACACTGACTTTTGTTGATGTACATAAAACCCCAATTTAGTGAGTAATGCACATAAATCCAAAACTGCATTCACACAACCAATTTGTGTTGATGCTATAATAAAAGAATCATCTATGTATGGAAAAATTATATGACCCTTCCTCGCCATTACCGAGAAAACAGGTTTAAGCAATTTAGTAAATAAACGTGGCGCACAAGCTAAGCCATTCGGCATACAGGTAAACTCATAGAGTTGGTTATCCCAAATAAATCGAAGAAATTTTCGGTATTTTTCCATTATGGGAAGCGTATAATATGCATCCTGTAAATCAACACTAGCCATCCACGCATCTGGTGTAATCAGATCCCGTGCCGTATCTAGAGAGAACATTTTAAAAATGTCTATATTCCACCCTTTTATTAAGGATTGTTAAATCCAGGATCATTCGAACATCACCATTAGGCTTCGGTCTCGAGAAAATGTTTGAAATAAACTGTCCTGAACAGTGTGTCACTTTTTGTATAATTCCTTTCTCAAAGAAGTTATGTACCTGTTTAGTTAGTGCGTCTCGTTCAACTGGTTGAATGTTATATGGAAAAGGTATTATACTTTGTACAGGAATTTGTGTAAAAGGAATTTGAACACCCCTAACTATTTCTATAATTTCTTGGTCACTAGTAATTTTGTGCCACTCAGAAATATGATTACTAATTTTACCAGCCACAAAGTTGCTTACAGTTTGTGTGTTTTTAGAGGCTACAGGGACTTGTAAAGTTTGTGTTTGGACCTCTACTTGGACCCCCCCCTGGGGAAAGGTCTCGACGAGTTGAACCCTCGACCTATTGGCCGTGCGGTGTTGTCGGTCCAGCCTGGGCGAGCGCCCCGGCCCCGAAACCCTTGACCAAAGTTTGAACTCGGTCTGGTTCCTCTGGTGAACCGTCGTGGACGAAAATCCCCTCGTGACTTTTTTGAAACGAGGAACTTCCTGTTTCTTCTTGCCATCCATGTTTTTGCCACTCTTGGCTGCAGTCTCTACCTCTTTATAGAGGTATTGTAGTTGACCGCCAAACATCTTGGTATTATCTAAAGGTTTTCCTTTAATCGGCTCTGGAGCAAGATAGAGCGTAAACTCCTTCCCCTCATTATCGGTAACCTTCTTAGAGCGAGCCACTTCTTTGCCAGCATCTGTGCAAACTGACTTGAAGACATTTTCATATCTTCGAAAGGACAGGTAATTACCTGCCGCCGCTAGTACTGCAATGCCTTTGTCCATTGTCTTAGCCAAAGATGAGAACTTATTTTCACTCTGCATCCTATTAGCCACAGGAACAATAGCTGTTAGGGTAGCCAACACTGCCTTATGCACTGTGTGCAACACATCCTCAAACTTCTCCAGTCATCCGTCATATTGACATCCCGATCCATCTCTTTAATGATGGAGTTGGGAACACCCTTTATGCCTGTTAACTCATCTCCTAACTTGGAGATAACCTCCGCCGGTTTGAACGTGCAAAAATGACCATTCACGGTCTCGCGCATAAGCGTAGTGGTTTTAATCCGCTTAGCCTTTGGCTTCTCCACCTTCTTAGCCACTTTAGTGCCAATGTCCGCATAGACCCCTTCATATACGGTGTCTGAGTCTGATTCCGTAGAAGTAGACTCAGTGGACGACTCAGAAGAAGAATATTTCCTCTTCCTCTTCTTCTTTTTGGACTTAGTCTTTCGCTTTTTGCGCAAACCAGACTCTGCCCGCTCCTTGGTGAATTCATCACCCGAAGAAATCACCTGTTTCTTCTTCTTTCTCCGTTTAGGAGAAGGAGGAGGAGGAGCCTTAAGCTCCACCGCCGAGTCTGTGTCCAAGAAATCTTCAAATGAATCCTCTT
>CM059200.1:39998543-40018487 GCA_030323885.1 Branchipolynoe longqiensis
TTCCCTTCCCTTCCCCTCCCTTTTCTCTTCCATTGTCTTCCATCCCCATGTCTTATCTTCTATTCCCTTCAGTTCTCTTCTCTCGTTTATCTTCTATTCCCTTCAGTTCTCTTCTTTTCTCTCGTTTCTTCCCTTCCATTCTCCTCCCTTCTCTCCCACCCCGTCCCTACTGAGGTCACGTGATTGCTGTCGTGTGTAAATGTCGCAGTTCTCCGACGGTCTGCAAATTAGTGGCCACATCGCTCTGCCCGAAGGTTCTTTTTCACAATTATTTTGACCCTGTGTCCTGCGGGATTTTTCAATTAAAAAAAATAGAAGGGAAGAGAATATGTCCTTTTTGTGGATTTTTATCGTGTTTTATAGGACTGGGGGTTGGCTTTTATTGGTGTTTTAAAAAAATTAACAGGAGGTGAGATTTATGTGGGTTTTACTAATAATTGTTTTGGGCAAGGTCTTTTTTTTTCTTTTTTTTTTAGAGGTTTTTAGAAGTGGTTTCGGTTTTAGGGTGTGTGGGTGGGTGAAAACTGAAATTGACAATCTGAGTGAGTGAAGATGTCGCGCAATAATATGTGGGGTGTGGCAGTACAGTTACTTCAGAAGCAGCCAGACTAACTAAGTAGGAGGCGCTAAAGAGTCTCAGAAGTACCCCAACCCCCAACCCCCAACCCCCAACCCCCCAACCCCCAACCCCCAACCCCCAACCCCACATCTCCACACCTCCACACCGCATCTCCCGCCCGTCTTTCACAAATATATGAATATTTTATGGTAGGTATTACATATATTTGTTCCCCCATCCATTTTAGCATTGTGTGAGTATTTAAGGGTGAAATAACGGTATGTGCACATTTGAGTGCTGTGTATATTGGTTTTAAATTCCAAAATATTATATAATAATATCACAATTACAAATGTGTGTATGTCTTTTTTATATTATGTTTATATTTAGTAATTCTGCTACAAATATAAATCGCAAAATACTGTATATATATTAAAATGACAATAATATGAGTATTTGGAATAAATAATCGTTTTTTAAAACCATTTTCGGAAAAGTAAGATATGAAAGAATTAACATTTTAAATATATTTAAAGAATACCGTTTAAAAATGTTTAACATGGGGGAAAAACACCCATTTTTTTTAAATTAAAAAATACAACACCATCGAACTACAAATGAAAATGGCGAGCAAAACGCCACGGTACGGATCAACGTTAATTATAGCGTGGATTAAAAGGGACTACACACAAACAGCGAATACAGACATGTTCGACCTAACTCGTCCCCCTCCCTCTCCCTCTCCCTCTCCCTCTCCCTCTCCCTCTCCCTTTCCCTTTCCCTCTCCCTCTCCCTTTCCCCCTCCCTCTCACTCGCCCTCTCCCTCCCCTCTCCCTCTCCCCCTCCCTCTCCCCGTCCCTCTCCCCGTCCCTCTCCCCATCCCCTCCCTTCCCTCCCCTCCCCTCCCCTCCCTTCCCTCCTCCCCTCCCCTCCCCTCCCATCCTCCCCCCTTCTTCCCTTCTCCCCCCTCCCTCCTCTGCCCGCTCCCCTCCGCTTCCCTCCCCTCCCTCACCCTCCCCTCTCATCTCCATCCCTCCCTTCCTTTTCCTTCCTCCTCCGCCTCGCTCCCCTCCCTCCCTCCCTCTCCCTCCCATCCCATCCATCCCATCCCATCCCACCCATTCCCATCCCATCCCTCCCCTTCCCATCCATCCCATCCATCCCATCCATCCCATCCACTCCCTCCTCCTCTCCATTTCCCCTCCCCTCCTTTCGTTTCCCCCCCTCCCTTTTCCCCGCAATAAAACAGTAAAGAAGGGGGGAGAGTGAGTACAGCGCGGCGTCACCACAAACAGGCCTCTCCGACCGCAGGCGTGCTGCGCCTGCACACGGAACCGATTCACTTAATTGGTGTTAATTGAACTGTAATTGGTGTTTAATTGGGTAATACTCGTGTGTTAGGTAATGAAGGGCTGTCGGTTCGCTTTCACTACTCGTGCTGTCAAAACAACTCGGCCCCGTCACACTAAGTGCTAACCTCACCATTCTCGGGTGTGGGGGGGGGGGGGGGGGGTCATTCTCCATCATTGGTTGGTCTCTGTCTTTTATTGTGCGAATTTAAACAACAATTAAATTGCAATCTGTTAGTAATCGTGACTAGTGCTGGAAATTAATCCAGTGGTGATATATTTATTCATGTGGGGACAATTAAGTTATCTGAAAGTCGAGTGAGTGGAGGGGCAATGCGCAAAGGTCGACGAATTGTTGACGCAGCTGGCGCTGTCGCCCGGCGACAAAGGGATTTGCGCGCTAACGAATAATGCTGACTCACGCTGCGGTAATGGCGGCCCTCGAGATGCCGCCCGCCACCACGGTGGCGCCTCTGTCGTTTTTGTTGCGCTTGTCGCCAAAGGGCAATTGGCGCTCGTCGCGTGATCCTTATTGCGCACGCAAAGATTACGCAAAAACACGGAAGGATTACGCAAGAACATGCTCCCCACTGCGCGGTCATCACTGTCGCGCCGTGTACCGGCCACGGCTTTTACTCGGGAACTGGCACTAGTGGCAGAAAGTCCGACCTCGGCGCCCTTTTTCAATGGTGTTTTATTGGATCACGAGCTCAGGCACCGCTTGTCTCAACAGGGTTCACTCAGCTCCCGCTGTTTGATCGTTTTAATTTGATCTAGTTCCTGCCGCTGCCGCTGCTGTTGACCTGTCACCTTTTACAACGCCCAAAAGAGTTCTATCACTGTCGCACAATGTTTTGCCTCTCACCGAGTCACAGTCCACTGTCACAAGGCATCACACTGTCACAGTTCACTGTCACAAGGCATCACACTGTCACAGTTCACTGTCACAAGGCATCACACAATTACAGTCCACTGTCACAAGGCATCACACAATTACAGTCCACTGTCACAAGGCGTAACATAATCACAGTCCACTGTCACAAGGCGTCACACAATCATAGTCCACTGTCACACAATCACAGTCCACTGTCGCAAGGCGGCACACAATCACAGTCCACTGTCGCAAGGCGGCACACAATCACAGTACACTGTCGCAAGGCGTCACACAATCATAGTCCACTGTCACAAGGTGTCACACAATCACAGTCCACTGTCGCAAGGCATCACACAATCACAGTCCACTGTTGCAATGCGGCACACAATCACAGTACACTGTCGCAAGGCGGCACACAATCACAGTCCACTGTCACAAGGCGGTACACAATCACAGTCCACTGTCACAAGGTTGCACACAATCACAGTCCACTGTCACACGGCATCACACAATCATAGTCCGCTGTCACAAGGCGTCACACAATCACAGTCCACTGTTCCAAGGCGTCACACAATCACAGTCCACTGTCGCAAGGCGGCACACAATCACAGTACACTGTCGCAAGGCGGCACACAATCACAGACCACTGTCACAAGGCGGCACACAATCACAGTCCACTGTCACAAGGTGGCACACAATCACAGTCCACTGTCACACGGCATCACACAATCACAGTCCAATGTCACAAGGCGGCACACAATCACAGTCCACTGTCACAAGGTGGCACACAATCACAGTCCACTGTCACAAGGCGTCACACAATCACAGTCCACTGTCACAAAGCGTTATACAATGCAGTCACAATGCACCACTGTCACACATGCGTGTAGTCGACTAGTTGTACCATTGCTAATACTCCATGTGTGACAAGAGTGTTTGGTTGTCTGCAGCTATTTATTCCCCTGCGATATAGTGGTTGGTTGATGGAGTTTTATGCCTTGGTAACATCTAAGGTCATATCAGGACAGGTAGCGCCCTACCAACTTGTGACAGTGCACATTCATGGCGACATTATATGTTATAGTGCTGCACCACTCGGAAATCAGGCCACATTATCCTGACACTGAGCTAACCAGTCCTTGCCCTATCCTAATAATGCCGAGTGCCAGGCTAGGAAGCAAGAATTATCCATTTTTAAATCATTGTGTGTGTTTTGTTTGTGTGTGTGCACTGTAACATGTGCAGATTGGTTAATGGTGTGCTTTTATGTTGCTCCAATGCGTGGTGCTGGTATTCAGCAACCATGTCCGTCCTGATATGACCTTAGATTTTGCCAGGACATAAAACTCCAACAACTAACCAACCAGCAGCTGTGAACGGGCATCGTGCCGCAAACAAGCCGAGCGTTGTCTCACTTCTCCCCACAATTAGTGCTGCCACCTGGCGGTTCGGCGCGCCGGAAGTAGACAGCTCACTGTGCGCGTGTGGGGTTTTGGTTACAGAGGCCCGTGGCCCAGATCTGCCCCAGAGACGTAGGGTTGTCTCTGGACAATGGACAATGCCATGAGCCGTGTTCACACGGGCAAAATCTAAAGCGATTCAGCCAAGGCGAATCATATGAACCCAACTAGTGTCGCCTTCACACGGGCAGTACTTGGGCCGGAAATAGATATCAGCACATGAGCAAGGCGATACTAACCAGCGCCAGTTTCGGTTAGTCGACGTCGCCACGAGAGAGTGTGGGTTCGACCTAGATATGTATGGACTGAATCGTATTGGTTTGGAACGGTCAAAACTTCTGCTGGGCAGTGAAACCCTAAAAATAAATGATGAAAAAAATATCTGTGCACCTCTAGCAGGTTCATAGACCAAATTATATAATATGCGCTTTTGATCGACCGGAAAGTCAACAAACTAAGGTCTCGACTGCGCATGCGTGTGACGTCCTTAATCCGCCTCAGTGCGTTTACACGGGCAAAATAAATCGGTTCACAGAAATCGACTCACGTAATCGACCTCCACAAGTGGTGTACAGTATCCAGATCACAGGAATCGAATCAGCCCTAAACCGCCTCAGCCGCGCGTTCACATGCGAAATGTAACCCGAACTAGGCAAGTCGATTTCTACGAATCGATTTACATTGCCCGTGTGAACACGGCTTTGGTAGAACTGATGTTGGGTTATATTTGTGATCTCACCCATCTCAGCCCCTCACAATAATTGGACACTAGCGTCTGAGGTCAATCGAATGGGGACAGATCTGGTGTCCAAATTAGTTAGAGCGCAAGATTCCCATGCGGAAGGTTGGGACTTTGAATCCCAGCCGAGTCAAACCAATGACATAAAATTGAGACTTGTCGCTATCTAGCCTGGTCGGATATCAGGTCATGGTACGGGCGAATTGGTTTCTCAGCACTATAAAGTCACCATGCGTGCACACTGTCACAATTCCGTACCCTTCTTGATATGACTGGAGATGTTGGAATATAAGACCCGTAACAAATAAGTCCCTTCTGTTGGCTGGCACAAACACGACACATTCTCTGTTGCTCTCTATCTCTCTCTCTCTCTCTCTCTCTGTTGCTCTCTCTCTCACTCACCCTCTCTTGCTCTTTATCGCTCTCGCTCTCGCGCTCTCTTGTTCTGTGTCTCTGTCGCTCAAACTGACACTAGGTACCGGCAGCGCCATGAAAAATTCCAGGAATGATGTTTTTTTCATCAATATTCACATGCTTATAGCTATTTCTGTATGTATTTGATTTTGATGAAATTGCATATGGTGTTGTTGGATTTAATATACAATAAGTTTGTATTTAAGTAAAATCCATTTGTATAATGAGTGTATTTAGGTAATATTCCTTCATTAATGGTGTAAATGAAAATGACTCTGAAATGGGCCTGTGCTTCTTTGCACCACATCATAGGTTAGGGATGGTACCAAAAGAAGCGCAATCACCTCAGCTTTCTATCCATATATAGTTTGCCCTAGGTCAAAATGGTCAATCAGGTCAAATTCTGTAATTTAAATTATTTTGAAAGTTTAAAACCCATCTGCTGAATTACAAATTATTTAAAACCTAATAACATTTGATATGGATAGATAGGCAATTTGAGTCCCTTTCCATTGATACCAATCTTACTATAGGTCTAGTTAGTGCAAGGAGCCGCAGACAGAATATTGATACCAACTTGTTTGGGCCATTGTTGACCACAGTAATTTCACAATGGTAACACCCATGTAGAAACATGTACATAACATTGAGATCTATTTGAGATATATTACAGAATATATAATCTAATATTGGACGAAATTTGGGGATGATCCAACCATTGCTCTATGAACAGTGAATATGTAAAGATTTATTTAAATCATTAATTTTGGTTTCAGACACTTTTAATTTGTATTTGCAATCAATATTCAGTTTTTGATATCTTTAGTTAAATTATTCTTATAGCTAATATGCATTAGTTCCACACACCATTGGTGCACAATGTGGAAGAACATCCACGTATTGGATGAGCCACGGTGAGTGTTCAAAGCTTGATGAACAAATCTGTATTTTTTGTTTTGTACACTTTTCCTTTGTATATATACAATCAAAATGCACTTTTTGTATTTCTAGACCCCATATTAATAGGATAATGTGTATTACCTCCAGATGATGTGCACTGTCAATTTTAGAAAGTTTAACCAATTGGTTAAGCTACAATGACCATTTAAAAATTCAAATTGATATATTTTGTTTTCCGACAATTTGTCTTTGTATGTTCAATCAAAATTCAATATTTTCCATATTTTTGGATATAATATTGATATAAATATCTAGTAGTCTCAGTGAATGGTTATTCTCATACTGTGCCAAATATGAGGAAGATTCAAAAGATTGTTTTGCTGCAATGAGCTTTCAAAGATTGAAATGTTGAAAAGATTTCACATACAGATACTGTTTACATGGAAACAATTACACTTTTTCACATATTAGGATGCAAATATCTTTTGATTCTCAGCAGATAGAGCTCTGGGGAAAAATAGGCTATTACTCTGTTATGAATAGGTGAACTATTTAGAATTTATTCAGTCTTCTAGTAGTTTTCCAAGAAAATACCATGCTTTGAAGTGACTATTTGGCTAAATCAGAATGAATTTTTTGTTATGAATTGCACTTTTTGACATTGTCTTATTAAAAATCTGGTTGACTAATTGATTTAGCAATAGACAATTTAAATTCCTTTATATATGTTGAGCAGAAATTGGTTAGCAGAACTCCCCTCACATCCTTCCACTTTTTATTATTTTTGGTCAAAGTTCCACTTTTAATTCAAAATTAACACACTTTTATATATTTAATCTTAACAAATTAAAATATATATATACAACCTAACTGTTTTTGGATTTAGGCTTGTAATTTCAATGTCTACAGGATGGAATCAAAATATTGCACCAGATGCATATTTTTAAATTTCGCTGCCGGTACCTACTCACACTCACACTCACACTCACACTCACACTTTCTCCCTTTCACGACGATTCTGTCATTCACACACGCATTTATACACATACAAATACATCTGCACCCACCAACACACATACACACACACTCTCTACGCATGCGTGTCCTCACATATACACACAATTCACTCACTTACTCACTTTTATACACTCACCCCACACACAGACACACACCATCACCTTTATGAAAAATGCTATTGCTAGATGCAGAATTATGGGTGATGAGGTTTTAAAACCAATAAACTGACATTTTTATTAACATATACACAGGGTTGGGGGGGGGGGAGAGTTATGCCTGGCACACACCCACGTATATGATTCACTCGCTAAAACTGACTGCCTGACGCGACCCGTCACAACCGACCCGTCCCGTTTCCGACAACAAGGGACAACATACATATACCGACTGCTAATGCTTACGATTCGCGACTTAAAACTCAGTTTTAGTGCTTAAGACTCGAATCACAAGACATTCAAAAAACGAATCGGGCCATTCGAGAAACAGTATATGTGAGCGGTCAGTCGTATCTTATACGGTATATGTGTGATACCCACCGTCCGTTTGCCATAAAGTCTTAGCGCGTGAATCGTATACGGGAGGTGTGCGCGAGGCATTAGGGTGTCACACATCTAAAGACTGGAACCGAATAAAACTCAAACTTAATCGCGAAACGGGCAGTTTTAGGTTTTATACGGGAGGTGTGTGCCGGGCATTACATGTACGACAGCTGTGTAGCTGTAGTTTACATCCAGTTCAAAGAAATTAAATGAAAGGAAGCCACTAAAATGAAAACATACCACAGCACACCCAGTTGTTAATGTTACCTTGACGTCTTGTCGGTCGCTGTTATGTGGCGCCGCCCCGGCGGACTGTTACGGTACTACAAGCACTGAGGTGGCGAGCTGTTGTAAAGTGCCCCTGGAGTTAGTACAGACAACTCGTGTAACGCCCGATCTCTTAGCAAATTACTCGCCGACACCCTCTCTGCCTCCCCCCCCCCTCCCCCTCCTCCTCCTCCTCCCCCCCTCCTCCTCCTCCTCCTCCTGCTCCTCCTCCTCTCCTCCTCCTCCTCCTCCTCCTACTCCTCCTCCTCCTCGCCCTCCTCTTCATCTTCCTCTTCCTCCTCCTTCCTCTCCTCTCCTCCCCCTCCTACTCCCCCTCCTACTCCCCTCCTCCTCCCCCTCTCCCCCCCTCCTCCTCTCCCCCTCCCCCCTCCCCCTCCCCCTCCCCCTCCCTCTCCCCCCATTCCATCGCTGCTCTCCCTCGCCATCCTCTCCCTCCCTTTCACACTCTCTCCTACCTCATTTCCCTCTTTTCCTCCCTCTTACCTCTTTCTCCCCTCCCCCCTCCTCCCGTACCCCCCTTCCTCCCCCATCCTCCTTTCCCCATACCCTCCTCCTCCCACCTCTCTCCTCCTCCTCCCACCTCTCTCCTCCTCCCTTCCATCTCCCTCCCCCCTCTCCCCCCCCTCCATCTCCCTCCTTCCCCCCACCTTCCCTTTTTTCCTCCTTCCTCCCCATACCCTTCCGCCCGTCCCCCTTCCTTCCCCTTCCCCCCCCCTCCCCCTCCTCCCCCACCCCCCCCCTCCTCCTCCCTCCTCCCTCCCCCTCCTTTCCACCCCTGGTTAATGTGAACACACGGGAGCAGCTACTCACCCACCCGGGAGAGGGCAAGGGCATGGGCAGGCGGGGAGAGATTGGAGGAGAAGGGTGTGTGTGTGGCGGTGGTGGGCGGCAGGGGGCGCCACTTCCGGTGTAGGGAGCAGCTAGCAGGGTTCGAGTCGGGTCAAAGCCGCCCACTTAAGGGTGAAGACCGTCGGCACCGAGGGGTGGAGAGTGTGCGCGGATCGACGACCACTCTCCAATCAGAGCTGGGGGGTCGGCTGGTTCTGGTTAGCTAGTCAGGAATGGAACGGTCTAGGTTAGCTTTTTGGCGCAGCGTGGTGTGGGGGTGGGGTGGGGTGGGGGTGGGGTGGGAGGGTTCATGCCTGTTTTACCTGGGAGAACTGGGTGATGGTTAGCGCGTGTGGTGTGTTTAGTTGCTCAGTAGATTAGACATGAGGAAGGTGTATGATAGTCTGCCGCTAATAGAACCTGTCCCGGTTTCACCTTTTTCATCGCCAATTTTTTCTTCTTGTGGTATCGCCTCTCTCCATCCTTTTCTCAGTCATCCTTCCCCCCCTTCCCTCCCTCCCTCCCTCCTTCCCTCCTTCCCTCCTTCCCTCATCCCCTCCTTCCTTTCCTCATGTTCTCCTTCCCTCCTCCCCTTTCCCTGTTTTCTTTCTTCCCTCCTCCCTCCACCTTGTCTCTCCATTTTGCTTTCTCCCTGTCTCTTTCTCGTTGTCTCCTTCTAACTGCCCGTCTCTCCCTCTCCTCCTCCTCTCTCCCTCTCCCTCTCCCTCCCCTCTTCCTCTACCTCTCCTTCTTCTCCCTCTCTCTCCTTCTCTCTGTCCCTCTCCTTCTCTCTCGCCCCATTTATATTGCTTTCTCCCCCCCCCCCCTCCGCACGTCCCTTGAGACTGGTTGTGGCCGTTGGTGAGGTGCTCACTGATACACCATTCACTCATTCTTTCACTCATTTATTCGCTCGCCCATTCATTCATTAACTCGTTCCTTCGTTCATTAACTCGTTCCAGCATTCATTAACTCGTTCCATCATTCATTAACTCGTTCCTTCATTCATTAACTCGTTCCATCATTCATTCACCCGTTCCTTCATTCATTCACTCATCCACTCACTCGACTCAACTTACATAATCGACAAGCCCTTTAGGTTTATCTCCCCTCCCCCACCTCTGATCTCCCCCTACCTCTCGATAAAGCACCCCCACAACGTTCTAACTAACCACCCTGTAATATCTACAAACCCTCTCAACACCCACTCAGCGCTATCTACCCGCACACCTGTAATCTACACACACCAGAGCTAGTCTACAAGTCTGTGCGACACTCCATCCACCCAGTTCTCTCTACTCTTACCTCTAATTGACACGCACGCACACGCACGCACGCACGCGCGCACGCACGCACGCACACACACACACATACACACACACACGCCTCTTACATTGACGCACATGAAAAAAATCTCCTCTACTCTTACCTCTAATTGACACACACACACACGCACGCACACACACACACACACGCACACACGCACGCGGGCCTCTTACAACATGGACGCACATGAAAAAAATCTCCGTCCATCCAACGCTAATTCCCCGGCCACCCAGCGCGAATCTTCGCAACATCGTAGCCTCCTCCAACCAGTTTCAACCATTCCCCCCCTCCTCCCTGCCCTCCCTCCCCGCCCCGCTCACTGCGTTCTTCTAGTGGCGGCCTTTGGATCCGTGCACCCGGTGACCCTGGCGTTGGGTGGCGTCGACCGGAGACGCTGGTCGGGTATTGATCACGTGTTACAGACGCCTGCGCGGCGCGCCCCCTGGCGACGCTAAGAAGACTCAGTGCAGGCTTAGATGTTCACCTTCTGAACACTAGAGCGTGATTAGTGTGTGGGTGAGGAGTGTGTGGGTGGTGGTGGTGGTGGGGGGGGGGGGGGGAGTGTGTGTGGGGTGGAACTGTTCGTGTGCTGGCAACCGGGCGTGGTGGCCTAATCGGTAGAACGCGGGCCTCGCGTGCGGAAGGTCACGAGTTTGGTTCCCGGTCAAGTCAAACCAATGACTTATACAATTGATACTTGTCGCTTCCTGGCCGAACGCTCAGCATTAATCGGATAGAGCAAGGACTGTGTCAGGATAATGTGACTGAGTGGGATATCAGGTCATGGTTCTGGCGGCCTGATTTCCCAGTGGGGCAGCCCTATGAAGTCACCATGAGTGCCCACTGTCACAAGTCGATAACCGTCATGATATGACCTTAGATGTTGCCAGACCGTTAAGCTCCAACAACCAACCAACCAACCAACCAACCAACCAACCAACCAACCAACCAACCAACCAATCGTGTTCTGGCACGGCACCTGGTGAAGGCCGCACGCACTACCACGTACATTACCCAGAATCCCACACGCTCGGCTGATGCCCATTGTCTTGTGAAGTGCAACAGAGGTGATTTCCTGTGAGGTTTGCCTGGCGGGTGTAACCGTTACTTTCGTGGCACTCTCGGAAGGCTACGAGACTGTGCGAGACGTGGACGTCATGTTGCACTGAGTTCCGACGCTTGTCATGTTAATTACATGGGCTGAGGATGCCGGAAACAGGTGTGGGCGGGAGAGGGGGGGGGGGTATAACTGTGAATGAAAGGGTTGTATTTCAGATGGTTGGAATTGTTGATTATAGTAATTTACAGTCATCTGTTGTCGTCGTTGTTTGACGACTCTCATTGTCTCGCAGAAGGTTGGAATTGTTGATTATAGTCATTTACATTTATCTGGTGTCGTTTTTGTTTGATGCCACTCATTGTATCGCAGAAGGTTGGAATTGTCGACTTTAGTCATTTACATTTATCTGGTGTCGTTTTTATTTGATGCCACTCATTGTATCGCAGAAGGTTGGAATTGTCGATTGTAGTCATTTACATTCATCTGGTGTCGTTTTTATTTGATGCCACTCATTGTATCGCAGAAGGTTGGAATTGTCGATTGTAGTCATTTACATTCATCTGGTGTCGTTTTTGTTTGATGCCACTCATTGTATCGCAGAAGGTTGGAATTGTCGATTGTAGTCATTTACATTTATCTGGTGTCGTTTTTATTTGATGCCACTCATTGTATCGCAGAAGGTTGGAATTGTCGATTGTAGTCATTTACATTCATCTGGTGTCATTTTTATTTGATGCCACTCATTGTATCGCAGAAGGTTGGAATTGTCGATTATAGTCATTTACATTTATCTGGTGTCGTTTTTGTTTGATGCCACTCATTGTATCGCAGAAGGTTGGAATTGTCGATTGTAGTCATTTACATTTATCTGGTGTCGTTTTTTATTTGATGCCACTCATTGTATCGTAGAAGGTTGGAATTGTCGATTGTAGTCATTTACATTCATCTGGTGTCATTTTTGTTTGATGCCACTCATTGTATCGTAGAAGGTTGGAATTGTCGATTATAGTCATTTACATTTATCTGGTGTCGTTTTTGTTTGATGCCACTCATTGTATCGTAGAAGGTTGGAATTGTCGACTTTAGTCATTTACATTTATCTGGTGTCGTTTTTATTTGATGCCACTCATTGTATCGCAGAAGGTTGGAATTGTCGATTATAGTCATTTACATTCATCTGGTGTCATTTTTATTTGATGCCACTCATTGTATCGTAGAAGGTTGGAATTGTCGACTGTAGTCATTTACATTTATCTGGTGTCGTTTTTGTTTGATGCCACTCATTGTATCGCAGAAGGTTGGAATTGTCGATTATAGTCATTTACATTTATCTGGTGTCATTTTTATTTGATGCCACTCATTGTATCGCAGAAGGTTGGAATTGTCGATTATAGTCATTTACATTTATCTGGTGTCATTTTTGTTTGATGCCACTCATTGTATCGTAGAAGGTTGGAATTGTTGATTATAGTCATTTACATTTATCTGGTGTCGTTTTTATTTGATGCCACTCATTGTATCGCAGAAGGTTGGAATTGTCGACTTTAGTCATTTACATTTATCTGGTGTCATTTTTATTTGATGCCACTCATTGTATCGCAGAAGGTTGGAATTGTCAATTGTAGTCATTTACATTCATCTGGTGTCATTTTTATTTGATGCCACTCATTGTATCGTAGAAGGTTGGAATTGTCGACTGTAGTCATTTACATTTATCTGGTGTCGTTTTTATTTGATGCCACTCATTGTATCGCAGAAGGTTGGAATTGTCGACTTTAGTCATTTACATTTATCTGCTGTCATTTTTATTTGATGCCACTCATTGTATCGCAGAAGGTTGGAATTGTCGATTATAGTCATTTACATTTATCTGCTGTCGTTGTTTGACAACACTCATTGTATCGCAGAAGGTTGGAATTGTCGATTATAGTCATTTACATTCATCTGGTGTCATTTTTATTTGATGCCACTCATTGTATCGCAGAAGGTTGGAATTGTCGATTATAGTCATTTACATTTATCTGCTGTCATTTTTATTTGATGCCACTCATTGTATCGCAGAAGGTTGGAATTGTCGATTGTAGTCATTTACATTTATCTGGTGTCGTTTTTGTTTGATGCCACTCATTGTATCGCAGAATGTTGGAATTGTCGATTGTAGACATTTACATTTATCTGGTGTCGTTTTTGTTTGATGCCACTCATTGTATCGCAGAATGTTGGAATTGTCGATTGTAGTCATTTACATTTATCTTGTGTCATTTTTATTTGATGCCACTCATTGTATCGCAGAAGGTTGGAATTGTCGATTGTAGACATTTACATTTATCTGTTGTCGTTGTTTGACAACACTCATTGTTTCGCATGAGGTTGGAATTGTCTATTGTAGTCATTTACATTTATCTTGTGTCGTTTTTGTTTGATGCCACTCATTGTATCGCAGAATGTTGGAATTGTCGATTGTAGACATTTACATTTATCTGGTGTCGTTTTTGTTTGATGCCACTCATTGTATCGCAGAATGTTGGAATTGTCGATTGTAGTCATTTACATTTATCTTGTGTCATTTTTATTTGATGCCACTCATTGTATCGCAGAAGGTTGGAATTGTCGATTGTAGTCATTTACATTTATCTGTTGTCGTTGTTTGACAACACTCATTGTTTCGCATGAGGTTGGAATTGTCTATTGTAGTAATTTACATTGATGTATTGTTATTGTATGACGATACTCATAATATCACAGAAGGTTGGAATTGTCGATTGTAGTAATTTACATGTATCTGTTGTCATTGTTTGACGACTTGTATTGCAGAAGGTTGGAATTGTCGATTGTAGTAATTACAATTTCGTTGTTGTTGGTGGATGACGCTCAGTGTCATATTTTCCTTCATATTTCCTTCATAGCACTTAATTGGACACGTATTCTTAATAATATGTGTCAATGTTCTGGCACAAATTTTGTATGATGTTTGACTGGGTTACCCATGTGGTGAATAAAGCATGAACACCAATGTGGACGTGATATGAGACATTTAATTCTGACATTTAGTTCGTCGACACTAATTCAGACAGTATGCGTGCTCTTGCACTTAATTTGACGCGGATTCTGACTCCATCCTCATATGACATTAGTTGTTAGTAGGACGTAACATTGCAATAGACCCATTATATATATTTTGCTATGACATAAAACCGCAATAAACAAGCAAACTCTGACTATCTTCCAACGACCGGTTGGGTGGGTAGGCGGGTGGGCGGGCATTTTGCTGTTTTAACCATAATAGATATGCGTGCTTTGGGTGTGTGCACGCAAATGTCACATGACAGCAGGGCCCGCCTCTTGTGACTGGGTTGCCATGGGAACCATGTGGTTTGGGCGTTTGGAACAGAGGTTCTGTCGGCATAATGCACTTTTGTAGCGGTGACCTCCTGACACAAGAGCATGCGTATAGCCATCACCACGCATGCGCTGGGTGGGGAGATGTGTGGGGACTTTGTCGGGGTAGTGGGGGGTGTGGGCTGTGTGGGGGGCGGGAGGTTACTAAGCTGTCCATGTACAGGGCGCCGTGTTGTGGTTGTCTGAGGTCAGAGGTCACCACCGGGCCGCCGCTCTAACGGCTCTCCTCGTTGACACTGCCACAGCTCGACCACATGAAAAACAAAGCGTCGCAGTGGCCTAGACGCCCCGCCTGGCGGCCGACACGGGAATGACATGTCAACAAACCGTCTGATGGACTCCTCCCCTGTCGTGCCCGCCGGCTACCACTAGCACCAGCCCGCCGGCTACCAGCCAGGCACGGTGAGGGCGGGACAATGCACGCTCGGGAACCAGCTAGTCACTCACTAGTCACTCACTAGTCCCACCAGTGTGGTGATGGTATAGGAACAGGCTAGTCAGGAACTAGGCAGTGTGGTAATGGTGTGGAACAGACACTCACTACGCAGTACTACCAGTGTGGTAATGGTGTAGGAACAGGCTAGTCAGTAACTAGGCAGTGTCACCAGTGTGGTAGTGGTGTAGGAACAGGCTAGTCAGTAACTAGGCAGTGCCACCAGTGTGGTAATGGTGTAGGAACAGGTTAGTCAGTAACTAATCAGTGCCATCAGTGTGGTAACTGTGTAGAAACAAGCTAGTCAGTAACTAGGCAGTGCCACCAGTGTGGTAATGGTGTAGGAACAGGTTAGTCAGTAACTAATTAGTGCCATCAGTGTGGTAACTGTGTAGAAACAAGCTAGTCAGTAACTAGGCAGTGTCACCAGTGTGGTAATGGTGTAGGAACAGGCTAGTCAGTAACTACGCAGTGCCACCAGTGTGGTAATGGTGTAGGAACAGGTTAGTCAGTAACTAATCAGTGCCATCAGTGTGGTAACTGTGTAGAAACAAGCTAGTCAGTAACTAGGCAGTGCCACCAGTGTGGTAATGGTGTAGGAACAGGTTAGTCAGTAACTAATCAGTGCCATCAGTGTGGTAACTGTGTAGAAACAAGCTAGTCAGTAACTAGGCGGTGCCACCAGTGTGGTCATGGTGTAGAAACAGGCTAGTCAATAACTAGGCAGTGCCATCAGTGTGGTAATGGCTTAGAAACAGGCTAGTCAGTACCTAGGCAGTGTCACCAGTGTGGTAATGGTGTAGGAACAGGCTAGTCAGTACCTAGGCAGTGCCATCAGTGTGGTAACGGTGTAGGAACAGGCTAGTCAATAACTAGGCAGTACCACCAGTGTGGTAATGGTGTAGAAAAAGGTTAGTCAGTACCTAGGCAGTGCCACCAGTGTGGGAACATGCTAGTCAGTAACTAGGCAGTGCCACCAGTGTGGTAACAGTGTAGGAACAGGCTAGTCAATAACTAGGCAGTACCACCAGTGTGGTAATGGTGTAGAAACAGGCTAGTCAGTAACTAGGCAGTGCCACCAGTGTGGGAACAGGCTAGTCAGTAACTAGGCAGTGCCATCAGTGTGGTAACGGTGTAGGAACAGGCTAGTCAATAACTAGGCAGTGCCACCAGTGTGGTAATGGTGTAGAAACAGGCTTGTCAGTAACTAGGCAGTGCCATCAGTGTGGTAATGGTGTAGAAACAGGCTAGTCAGTAACTAGGCAGTGCCATCAGTGTAGAAACAGGCTAGTCAATAACTAGGCAGTGTCATCAGTGTGGTAACCATGTAGGAACAGGCTAGTCAATAACTAGGCAGTACCACCAGTGTGGTAATGGTGTTGAAACAGGCTAGTCAGTATCTAGGCAGTGCCACCAGTGAGGGAACAGGCTAGTCAGTAACTAGGCAGTGCCACCAGTGTGGTAATGGTGTAGAAACAGGCTAGTCAGTAACTACGCAGTGCAACCAGTGTGGTAATGGTGTAGGAACAGGCTAGGCAGTAACTACGCAGTGCAACCAGTGTGGTAATGGTGTAGGAACAGGCTATTCAGTAACTAGGCAGTGCCATCAGTGTGGTAACGGTGTCGGAACAGGCTAGTCAGTAACTAATCAGTGCCATCAGTGTGGTAACTGTGTAGAAACAAGCTAGTCAGTAACTAGGCAGTGTCACCAGTGTGGTAATGGTGTAGAAACATGCTAGTCAGTAACTAGGCAGTGCACGAGTGTGGTAATGGTGTAGGAACAGGCTAGTCAGTAAGTAGGCAGTGCCACCAGTGTGGTAATGGTGTCGGAACAGGCTAGTCAGTAACTAGGCAGTGCACTAGTGTGGTAATGGTGTAGGAACAGGCTCATCAATAACTAGGCAGTGCCATCAGTGTGGTAATCGTGCAGGAACAGGCTAGTCAGTAACTAGGCAGTGCCACCAGTGTTGTAATGGTGTAGGAACAGGCTAGTTAGTAACTAGGCAGTGCCACCAGTGTGGTAATGGTGTAGGAACAGGTTAGTCAGTAACTAATTAGTGCCACCAGTGTGGTAACGGTGTAGGAACAGGCTTGTCAGTAACTAGGCAGTGCCATCAGTGTGGTAACGGTGTAGGAACAGGCTAGTCAGTAACTAGGCAGTGCCACCAGTGTGGTAACGGTGTAGGAACAGGCTAGTCAGTAACTAGGCAGTGTCACCAGTGTTGTAATGGTGTAGGAACAGGCTAGTTAGTAACTAGGCAGTGCCACCAGTGTGCTAGTGGTGTAGGAACAGGCTAGTCAGTAACTAGGCAGTGCCACCAGTGTGGTAATGGTGTAGGAACAGGCTAGTCAGTAACTAGGCAGTGCCACCAGTGTGGTAATGGTGTAGGAACAGGCTAGTCAGTAACTAGGCAGTGCCACCAGTGTGGTAATGGTGTAGGAACAGGCTAGTCAGTAACTAGGCAGTGCCACCAGTGTGCTAGTGGTGTAGGAACAGGCTAGTCAGTAACTAGGCAGTGCCACCAGTGTGGTAATGGTGTAGGAACAGGCTAGTCAGTAACTAGGCAGTGCCACCAGTGTGGTAATGGTGTAGAAACAAGCTAGTCAGTAACTAATCAGTGCCACCAGTGTGGTAACGGTGTAGAAACAGGCTAGTCAGTAACTAGGCAGTGTCACCAGTGTGGTAATGGTGTAGGAACAGGTTAGTCAGTAACTAATTAGTGCCACCAGTGTGGTAATGGTGTAGGAACAGGCTAGTCAGTAACTAGGCAGTGCCACCAGTGTTGTAATGGTGTAGGAACAGGCTAGTTAGTAACTAGGCAGTGTCACCAGTGTGCTAGTGGTGTAGGAACAGGCTAGTCAGTAACTAATCAGTGCCACCAGTGTGGTAATGGTGTAGGAACAGGCTAGTCAGTAACTACGCAGTGCCATCAGTGTGGTACTGGTGTAGGAACAGGTTAGTCAGTAACTAATTAGTGCCACCAGTGTGGTAACGGTGTAGAAACAGGCTAGTCAGTAACTAGGCAGTGTCACCAGTGTGGTAATGGTGTAGGAACAGGCTAGTCAGTAACTAGGCAGTGCCACCAGTGTGGTAATGGTGTAGGAACAGGCTAGTTAGTAACTAGGCAGTGTCACCAGTGTGGTAATGGTGTAGGAACAGGCTAGTTAGTAACTAGGCAGTGTCACCAGTGTGGTAATGGTGTAGGAACAGGCTAGTCAGTAACTATGCAGTGTCATCAGTGTGGTACTGGTGTAGGAACAGGTTAGTCAGTAACTAATTAGTGCCACCAGTGTGGTAACGGTGTAGAAACAGGCTAGTCAGTAACTAGGCAGTGTCACCAGTGTGGTAATGGTGTAGAAACAGGCTAGTCAGTAACTACGCAGTGCCACCAGTGTGGTAATGGTGTAGGAACAGGTTAGTCAGTAACTAATCAGTGCCATCAGTGTGGTAAAAGTGTGTATGGACAAAATAATCACTAACTAGATAGTCTGTACTACCAGTATGGCAAAAGCATATATGCACAAACACGTCACCAAGTAGCACCATCAGCTTGACAAAGCGCATCCCTGAATAAAATATTCAATAATAATCTGTACCACCAACGTGTACAAATAATTAGTCATGCATTGACCTTTGGTGTTGTGAATATACAACTCACACTTAGTGTGTGTGAGTGTGTGCGTATCTGTGTGTAAATGAGTGTTTGTGTGAGTGTATGTGTTAAGGGCGCATTCCATATACGCGTAATGCGTTATGCGTTATGCGAATGCCATTATTCCATACACGCGTAATGTGTAATGCGTTATGCGGCACACGACTGGCTATATTTAAAAAATAAAAATAAACAATTATTCTCCATACTGCTCTGTATATGACCAAATATTGCATTTATATCTATGTAACTTTTTGTACGTCACATGGGGGTTCCTACCTTTATTATAACCAAATTATAGATAAGTATTCATATTTTTGTGGCTCTGGTAGCATTTTTAGCAACCCAAACCCCCACCACCACCACTACCATATGTTTCCACCCAGCAGCCTTGGAGACTGCTTCCTAACAGGTCCGCGCTCCATCTTGTCCCGGCTGTCCGTAATTATCAGTCGCCTCCTCCAGCCTTATATCAATGGACAAATGCGACTGATGCTTTTCTATTCGCACCACCTTTACGCATTACGCACCGATCGCTACATGGAGCGATCGGGATAATGGATTTTATTCGCATTCGCATTACGCATTACGCATGTAAGGAATGTAGCTCATAGGTTTCAAGGCATTTCGATTTTTTGTCGCATTCGCATTACGCATTACGCGTATATGGAATGCGCCCTTTAGTGTATGTGAATATGTGATTGAGTATGAATGTGAGAGTGAGAGTGTATGCGAGAGTGTGAGTGTATGTGATTGTGAGAGGAGTGTATGTGAGTGTGTGAGATTGTATGTGAGTGTAGGTGTAAGTGTATATGGAACTGTATGTGAATATGTGAATGAGTGTGAGTGTATATGAGAGGAGTGTATGTGAGTGTGTGAGATTGTATGTGAGTGTGTGTGAGAGCGTTGTGCTAATCAGTGGTACACGGTCCTGATTGTGGAGGCTGTGTGTGCGTCGTGTGAGCCGCCATTGTCGTGCTCCACGTGTCATGCCCGGAGGACATCAGCTGTGGGGGTGTGGTGGTAGTGGGGGTAGGGGGGTGTTACCAATCTGCCAACCTGACATGATTACCGACTGAATAGAACAATAGATCGATCCTCGGCTG
>CM059200.1:40018987-40050076 GCA_030323885.1 Branchipolynoe longqiensis
TGTGTGCGTGCGTATGTGTGTGTGTGCATGCGTGTGTGTGCATATGTATACGCAAATTGAGGTTGGACGTTATAATCCACTTGAATACAGTGAGAAGTAAGTTATTTTATAGAGTTAACTTCATCAAAGTGATCTCTGCCCAAAAAAGGAGCAGAAATCCATCCATGCCTACACTGAGGTTATCTGTGAACCGACAGCGAATTTCCGCCAAAACGCAGATATTCTCCCTGAAGTCGGGGAACTGCGGGAAAATTCCCTGAAGTCAGGTTTCATTCATATCAGTATATATACTGACAGTGCTGCACCAGTTGAACAATGTATTAAATTAGCATATCCTGATAGTTCTGGGGCCATATGCAGGAGTCAGTGTTAGCGAGCCAAAATGCGTTTAGAGCGGATTTCTGGTTTAGCGCCGAAAAGTTGGTATGCACGAGTCAGGGATAGGCCTAACACCACGCGTTTAAGGTCTGCGACTCTAACCCCGTTCCATATGACGTTTAAGGGCGGTGTTAGCGTAAGGTTGTGGCCAAATCTATTCAATGCTATCATATTTAACAGAATTAAATACACAATAAGTGAAAGTTTATCAATTTAACCCTAAATTCGAAGCGTTATTAAGGCTACCGCCGCATTGGTGGCGATATTAGTGGTTATATTTTCGAATCAACGAACGTAAAGTAAACAAAAAGGTCGTCGCCGTCAGTATGGAAAGCGACGTCGGTGAGGCGGCTGCGGCGATTTGTTTACTTTACGTTCGTCGATTCGAAAATATAACTATTAATATCGCCGCCGTTACAGCAGCAGCGTTAATATTGCTTCGAATTTAGGGTTAAATTCATGAAATTTCACTTATTCCGTATCTAATTCTGTTAAATATGATAGCATTTAATATATTTAAGCCTAATATATGGCTACAAACGCAGAGGGATTTCCCAAATCTATAAATAAATTCACGTTTAGCTATAATGAAAGTGTTACGCATTTCCCGACGTCGGTGATAGCTAAACGGTAACAGGCTCTAACACCAAACCCAGCTAACACTGACTCCTGCATATGGCGCCTGGTGGATTGCAGTAGAGTAAATATCGCAGAAATTCGCGAAATCGCGGAGATCTATCATCCCTGCTTTATAGAGATATTTGAATTGAAATTATCCCAAATTAATTTTGCCATGCCTGTTGAGATGTTGGACATTTTAGGCTTCAGCAATGCCAGATTTGATTAAAGTGACTCTGCATTCATTGTATTCAGTAATACATGCTTTGAACTCCTTCTGAGCAGCAATAAATATTCAATAAGCGCACCGGGATCTGAGTTGGATATGTAGGATCAAATCTAGGTAAGTGTCCTGGGTTTGAAACTTGACATGCTGATCAGATTATGCAGCTTTGAAGTGGCGCGTGACAGACGGACAGTGCGCAGAACGACATTAGCGGAGCATTGAGACACTCAAGACTCGGTCGACAACTGGCTCGTCTGGTGAGCGTGGCAATTTTTTAATTTTTGTTTTGCGTCCACACTGTATGGCTCTATTCACTGCCAAGCACACATTGGCGCCTTAGCTACCAAACACTAAAGGCGCTGTCACATTACGGCGTATGGCGGGAGCGTATGGCGGCGTAGCGGCTTAAGGCCCTGTCACATTACGGCGTATGGCGGGAGCGTATGGCGGCGTAGCGGCTTACGTCATATACGTCGCCATACGCCGCATACGCTACGCATACGCTACGCATACGCTACGCATAACGTAGCATACGCTAGCATACGCTACGCATACGCTACGCTACGCTACGCATACGCTACGCATATGCTACGCATACGCTACGCATACGCTACGCATACGCTACGCATACGCTACGCATACGCTACGCATACGCTACGCATACGCTACGCATACGCTACGCATACGCTACGCATACGCTACGCATACGCTACGCATACGCTACGCATACGCTACGCATACGACTCATACGCTACGCATACGCTACGCAACGCTACGCATACGCTACGCATACGCCGCCAGTGCCGCAACACGCCGGCGTATGTGAAGCCTATGATGCATACGCCGCCATACGCTTTCATAAATCCGTCCGTCCAAATTTTTTTGTGCATGCTCAAAAAAACGCGACCTATGAGGGCGTATGGCCCATACTGTCAAAAAATGTCACAGCACGCTCCCATACGCTCCCATACGCTACACATACGCTACGCATACGCTACGCATACGCTCTTCATACGCTCCTCATACGCTCAAACACACCCGAAAGTGGCACCCGATGGCGTACGTAGGTTTTCAATACGCTCCCGCCATACGCCGTAATGTGACAGCCCCTTAACAGCTTGAACTGGTATGTGCATGTGGCGGTTTGCTTGAAAAGACCCGCATGATGGAATAGGAATGTGTGCGTGCGTGCGTGTGTGTGTGCAAATATGTGTGTGTCTGTCAGTGTATGCATGTATGTGTGTCTGTGTGTAATCTGAATGTATGTGTGTGTCTGTGTGTGTGTGTGTGCGCGCGGAGGAGATAAGATCCTTTGGAATTTCTATCATTTAATAATAAAGAGAAATATATTAAGCTGGTCGCTACGGTATCCCTTTACATTAATAGTTGGAGGTAAGAAAACAAGGCAAAGGAACATCTATTAAAATGTCAGTATATTAGGTTTGGCGTTACGATCTATACTTCTGTCATGGGGGTGATGCAGACCACTACACTCGTCCCCCTGGAATTGTCAGTCTTTTAATGCTTACAATTACATACATAGAGGCAATGCACTAACACATACACAGGGTAGGTTCAACAACTATACAGCGCATAGCTTGTACAGGATCATGGTCACGGCAACCAGTGTCATGCGGGTGATGAAAATGGAAAATATTGCGCATAGAGCGGGACTCGAACCCACACCTCTTTGCATTCCGGGCCAGTGTGCTAACCATTACACCACCTAGGCTCCCTGATATCAACACACTACCCACGCCTACCTCTGTATGTGGTTACTTGCCTGAGAGGTCAGTGCAGACTACTATACTTACATTACTTGGAAGTACCATATTTCAGAGGAAGGCAGGGCACACAAAAGGTTCATATAGAAGATAGCCTTGCAGTTAAAGCTGCATAGTGCGATGGTTTTCAGTTTGTGTTATTTTCTGAGATAAGCATATTAGGTTCATCGTATTTATCTATCTTACTTTAGTTTAAAGTAACTTTGCTTTAAATTGACAAAGTTATGAGATATTTGAAGTGCAAACATACACAATTAATTTTGGCATGCATGCCAAAACTCTGTCTGACCCCATAGGTTTCAGCAGTAACAGGTTTTTTGGTGTGTTTTTTTTATGGGGTGTTTATGCTGTCCATAACATGTACGCCCGGATGATCGGGCTTGTTTTCAATGCTGGGCAGTTTTTAGATACAAGATTCACCCCGTACTGCTGCAGTAGGGGTGCAAAGCAACCCTATGTAAAAGCTGTCGAAAATGCGGGTCAAAGAATTGAGAGCCTAATTTCACAATCTAAGAAGCAACAATTATTCTTTACATATGTCTTATTGATAGCCCGCTACCTTTGAGTGGAAAAATATAAAATAATATCTAGTTTAATAAGATTTAAAAGTGAAATCGACGGCGTTCTGCGGCCGTCATCTTGTCTTTTTGCATTCTCTCCCATCTCACCAAATCTGTGCCGAAAGAAGTATCCATTTGATACTGGAGGCAGGCATTCTACTCTCTGTTCCATACTAAAGCTATTTTCGCCCGTATTTAGACTGCGTTGTCGTTCACCCGTGTACTGCGAGTACCGGGTGAATCATTTATCTAGGCAGTTTTCAGCTTTTTTCTTTTTCTTATAGTTGGTGTTTATGGTTAGTAAATCTATGTTAGTTTTTTTTCTTTTTTTCTTAACCATTGTACAATTTAGCATTGACTTAGCATGTCGTTCTAAGTGGCACCAATTACTTAATAAGTGTACCAGTATCTAAGTTTGATATGTATGTTCAAATCTAGATAAGTGTTTTGTGTTTGAAAATTTTGTGATTTTATCGGACTATGCAGCTAAAAAAAGAAAGAAAGAATTTATGTCCTACGTAACACGGATACCAGATATGTGGTGGTACCCATTTTCAAAGAACGACCCATATACATATAGAATCAAAGCTAGATCAAACCTTTTGGGTTGCGATAATTTGAAGCTTTCATAGGACAATGCAGCTTTAAAAAACACGGTTAAGAAAACTGCCCGGTACTCCTTTAAGACTGCCGTGCCATTACCACTAAAAGCAGCACCTTTCAGATCCACCTGTCGGCCCCCCCCCCCCCTCTCAGCCTGGATTCCGCAAATTTACACAACCTCACCCCAAAATAACCCCCATAAACCCAAGCGCCATAAAGGGCTTGAAACCCCAACACACAGTAAAAAAGCAATTAAAAAAAAGAAGCCACCACACACCAAAACGAGAAGGCAACAAACGGCATCACCACAACCATCGCAGTGATCAATGGGCCACGGCCGACGCAAACTCAAATTGATCAATTATTCACTTAATAACCATATTTCATTAACTCGAGGCCCCAGTTTCTTTGCCGTCTTTATCCGACTGATCTAATTATAAACGTCGCTGCAATCAACTTGAAAGGCGGCGGTGGACGCGGAGGAGGCGAGGAGCACGCCAGGTAATTGTGTCAAGGACTGGAGGGCGGGCGACAGAGAGACAGAAACACAGAGAGAGAGAGAGGAGACGGTCAGAGAGAGAGAGGAGAGACAGACAGACAGACAGACAGACAGACAGACAGACAGACAGACAGACAGACAGACAGACAGACAATGAGATTAGCAGCAGGCAGCATGCTTGGACGGTTTGTTTGCTGTCGTTTTAGGTCCTAGCATCATCTAAGGTTATATCAGGTCAGGTACCGACTTGTGACAGTGCGCACTCATGGCAACTTTGTATTGCTGCCCCATTGGGATCCAGGCTAGCAGCACCACATTATCCTGACACTGAGCCAACCAGTCATTGTCCTATCCTAATAATGCCGAGCGCCTGGCTAGGAAGCAAAAAGTATCAATTTTGAAGTCATTGGCTTGACTTGACCAGGATTCGGATCCCCCGATCTCCCAAAACAGGAAACAGACGCTCAACTCATTCGGCCATCCCGTCTGGTCTGCTTGGACAGTGCAGGGTCTGCTCTGCTAAATATGCAGGCCAGTGATCGGTCCGATTAGATAAGACTTGGGCTGATTGGATTGAACAGTCTGTGCTCGCACTATTGCTAGATGGTGAACAGTCTGTGCTCGCACTATTGCTAGATGGTGACCAGCCCGATTAGATCAGATTCAGAGTTGGACAGGACAGTTTCCGACCAGGGTTCGAATCCCACGATCTACAAAATATATAAAAGAAACATCGATGAAATTGGCGAATAGCTGTCCTTAATGTCCTTAATATTTTTTATTTTATTTTTTTGTAGACGAGCCCTCGTGACGTTCCCAGAGCGCCCCCAAGCGGCCTCCGCTGCGAACAGGGGACTCGGGCTGCTCTAGTTACGGGGGCCGGCCGCTAGGTGGTAGTGGGTGCCCTCGGGCCCAGTGGTGTTTGTAGCAGTTCTCATCTGACGACGCCCACTGTGGACACAGTGACTCAGACGACGGCCTGCTGCCACCTAGCGGCAGGAGCTGCAACTGCATGCACCCAGAAGCGGCGGGCGATGCCGGTGTCTTTACAACCCCCGGAGATCAGGCCTCGGCGGTCGGCGCTGATTATAAGCCCAGGGAGGTAGGTCTGTTTAACTGGGCCGTGGGTAACCAGCGCACAGAGTGCCTGTCTGCCCGCCGCATCCGGGGCGCGGGTCACGTGGTGCAGGTGGACTGTGGACGGGCTGTGTGTTTTGGGAGTGCGGTGGGGGTGGGAAGAAGGCGCCTCACGGATTCATTCTATTAAATGTGTATGTACATGTATGTATGTACATGTATGTATGTGTATGTACATGTATGTACATGTATGTACATGTATGTACATGTATGTACATGTATGTTTGTAAGCATGTATGTAGAAGGCGCCTCTTCATTTATTCTATTAAATATGTATGTACATGTTTGTGTATGTATGTATGTATGTATGTATGTATGTATGTATGTATGTATGTATGCATGTATGCATGTACGTATGCATGTACGTATGCATGTACGTATGCATGTACGTATGCATGTACGTATGTATGTATGTATGTATGTATGTATGTATGTATGTATGTATGTATGTATGTATGTATGTATGTATGTATTTATGTGTGTGTGCGTGTGTCTGCGCGGTGTTCTGCCCCTGCTGGTGTTTAGATGCTCACCTATGTAGATCTTCGTGTCTGTCTGTGTGTCCCTGCGTGTACATTCCTCCTGCGTGACGGCCTCACCGCCGGTTACTGGAGGAGATGACATGAGTTTCTGACAGGCGGTGTCAAGCAGGCTGTGTCCCCCAGACCCAGACGGCCCAGTACCAGCCGGAACCAGCCTTCTTAAAGGTGTCGGCCCGCCACAGAGTGAAGCCGGCGCAGTAGCGACAGGCTCAGTCTCCCAACTGTGCGCACACAGAAGCTGCATCCGGATCAAGGCTACTGCAGGGCTACCTTAGTGACGATCACTCACCACGCACATCACGAAGTCCCTTCCCTACCTGACTTCATTGGCACATTATTATTATAAAGGTTTTCATTATGTGGAATAACTGAGTGGGGTTTTAAGCCCTCGCAACATAACAGATAGTGAGGTCGGAAATCGACTTTCCTCACTGCGCATGCCTTAATGCCATCAGCGAGTAGCTGGCCATGAGGCTGGATTTATATTGCAGTCAACCTGTTGACCACTATTAATTACACTACGCCTGTTATGAGATAGCCTAACTGGCTACTTAGCTTTCAACAATAAAGAAGCAGGTTTTAGCTGGTTACTTAGCTGGCAACAATAACCAGAAGGAATATTTAGCTGGTTCCTTAGCTCCTAATGATAAACTGGAAGTAGTATTTAGCTGGTCATTTAGCTTCCAACAATAAACCGGAAGTAGTATTTAGCTGGTTACTTAGCTTCCAACAAACTAGAAGCAGTATTTAGCTGGTCATTTAGCTTCCAACAATAAACCGGAAGCAGTATTTAACTGGTTACCTAGCTCTCAACGATAAACCGGTAGCAGTATTTAACTGGTTACCTAGCTCTCAACGATAAACCAGAAGCAGTATTTAACTGGTTACCTAGCTCTCAACGATAAACCGGAAGCAGTATTTAACTGGTTACCTAGCTCTCAATGATAAACCGGAAGCAGTATTTAACTGGTTACCTAGCTCTCAACGATAAACCAGAAGCAGTATTTAACTGGTTACCTAGCTCTCAACGATAAACCGGAAGCAGTATTTAACTGGTTACCTAGCTCTCAACGATAAACCAGAAGCAGTATTTAACTGGTTACCTAGCTCTCAACGATAAACCAGAAGCAGTATTTAACTGATTACCTAGCTCTCAATGATAAACCAGAAGCAGTATTTAACTGATTACTTAGCTTCTAACAATAAACCGGAAGCAGCATTTAACTGGTTACCTAGCTCTCAACGATAAACGAGAAGCAGTATTTAACTGGTTACCTAGCTCTCAACGATAAACCAGAAGCAGTATTTAACTGATTACTTAGCTTCTAACAAAAAAACAGAAGCAGTATTTAGTCAGCTACTTACTGGTGAGCATCCACAGGGATTCCAGGAGGAATTTTCCAATCAAGTGACTTCAGCATGTACACAAAATGAGGGAGGAGGAAGGGCTTGTCTATTCCTTTAACTTTAATGTGCCTGTCACACTATGGCGGCCAGAACCGGACAAAGAATATTCTAGGCAGGTGTTATTTGGACTTGAAATGTATCAATTATGTAACGGACGGGTAACAGCAGTTAATGGATATGTAATGGACGAGGAACGGATGGTGACGGATAATAACCGCATAGATAAGTCCGGCACAATCCGTTACAAGTTTTGTGCATGCTCAAAACTTGTAACAGATCGGGCTGGATATCAACGGATATGCAACGGATACAAACCAGACTTTGCCAGATATCAACAGACTTTGTTCGGTTTCTTTCTGTTTCCACAATCCAGTGATTTGTGACAGCTGACTGTTGTGCACCCAACTGCATGCAATATCACCAGGACGGGTACCGACTTGTGACAGCACACACTCATGGTGACTTCATAGTGCTGTCCCACCGATATACCAGGCCGCCAGCACCATGACCTGATATCCCATTCAGGTCACATTATCCTGACACTGAGCTAACCAGTCCTTGCCCTATCCTAATAATGCCGAGCTCCTGGCTAGGAAGCGACAAGTATCAATTTTTTAAGTCATTGGTTTGACTCGACCAGGGTTCGAAACCACGACCCCCATGGTCTACCAATATGGGAGACGGACGCTCTAACTCATTCGGCCATCCCGTCTGGTGATATCAGCATGTGACAAGTATTTGAAAAACTGAACAGCCGCCATGAATGCTGCCCACTTGACTCATCACCGACACCCTCAGCTGCTGTTGCCACTTCAACCTGCCTTGCCCGGATAAATATACAAAAACACCACACGTACACGCCTACCTACAAATCGGGTGAATGATGAGTACTTCACTCAGCTCAAACTCAGAGATGAAAGTGGTCTCTGACAAAAAACATCGAAATCAATCCGAGACCGTGTATTGGCGTCAACGCGAAATTTCTGTGAAAATGCGGATTTCACCCCATAGGATTAGCACTGTGAGGCAATCGTGGACAAATGCTGCAAGTCATGTTGACTGTATTATCGCCCATGCCTAACTTTGTTATGTTTTAGCAACATCTAATTCTAAGGTGATATAAGAACGGGATTCGAACTAACCAATTGCTGCAACATACATCCTACATTTAACCTAACAATCAGTAAATATTTGAAAAAATCGCGGACATCCGCGAAAAGGCGGAGATCTTTTATCCCTGGTACTGGGTGCGTGAGGGTGTGTCGTGTGTGCACCGGGTAAGTGGTGGGAGGCACAGACCACGTGATACACCACGTGACACACGACGCGCACAGGTTAGACGTGACAATCTATGAACACGGCTTCATTATTTGTAGTGAGCGGTAGAAAGGGACGGCCGCAGTGCGTGTCAACACGGCACCAAGCGACGCAAACACGGCATGGGGTCACACCCCGCACCCTCCGGCGCGGTGGCCGAATCAGTAGAGCGCGGGCCTCGCGTGCGGAAGATCGGGAGTTCGATTCCCGGTCGAGTCAAACCAATGACTTAAAAAATTGATACTTGTCGCTTCCTAGCCTGGAGCTCGGTATTAATAGGATAGAGCAAGGACCAGTTAGCTCAGTGTCAGGATAATGTGACTGTATGGGATATCGGGTCATGGCGCCAGTGGCCTGATTTCCCAGTGGGGCAGCACCATAAAGTTGTGTACTCTCACAAGTAGTCACCTGTCTTGATCTTGATATGACCTTAGATGTTGCCAGGACGTAAAACACCAACAACCCCCCAACAACCCAGACACCCCCCTCCCCGACCCAGCTCCGTGAAGGGGGGGGGGGGGCAGAGGAAGAGAAAGATGAAAAGGAAGAGGAGCGGAGACAATTTCCAGGCAATGCTTCATTGGTTCTTTCATTGATTAATGCTCTACGTAGGAGTAACATCCAGTTTTGGGGGTATTACGTCCTAGCAACATTCGATGAACTGTGGTCATTGGTCGGTAGGTACTGGTGTTCTGTTATGACCTCAGATCTTGCCAGGACGTTAACCTCCAACAGACCACGCTAAATGGGGACGTTAAACTCCAACAGACCACGCTAAATTATTGTCAAGTTAACGGACATACATACATACGTAGATACATACATCATCATCATCATCATGCTGTCGGTCGCGATGCGACAAAGACTGCTTTCATTACTTGACTGTCGCTCTCCATTTAGCTCTCTGACGTAAATACATACATACGTATACATACATACAGATGTATACACGCATGTATACATACATACGCATGTGTACATACACACGTATATGAATACATATATACACACACATATACATACATATATACACACATACAATACAGACATACACATACAATACATACAGACATACATTTATGTACGTATGCACACACATACAGAGATACACATACAGACATACACATACAGACATACAATATGCACACATACTTACGTATACGTACGTATACATATATCGCACGGCAACCCCCGCCTGTTAGGCGGGCCAGAGGACGTTGTATTGCGGCCATTTGCTCGCCAATCATCCACAAACATTGAGTCGTGATGCGGGCGGGAATAAAGGATTGCTGTGGCGCGCGATGATTCACCGCTAGGTGGGGTGTGTGTAGAGTATTGATTGTGGCGTGTCGGTGACGCCGACACGGGTCCTCACAGCCCGAGGTGCGGCACGACGTGCACCGTATAGGGGGCGCCACCCGAGCCGGCCGGGGGGAGTGGGGAGTGGGTAGGGAAATTAAAAATTTTTAAATTTATTTATTTGTGTCTGTATGTGTGCACATGCATATAATATATGTACAATATATCCACACACACATGTGATGTATAACGTATTATACGAGTATAAATGCAGCTGGAACACGTTCTCTGTACATATATTCCTCCTTTGGCACATTGGTGGAGTATCCCCCCCCCCCCCGCATCCCCTCATTTGTCGGGGTAATTGGCGTCTCATACTGGAGGAACAGGAAGGTTGGCCTTTAACTGTACACAAGGAGGGTAAAAGACGTACTACTCTTAAGCTGCGTTTACACGGCCAAAAGTAAAACGATTCAAGACAAAGCGTTCTACCTGAAACGTTCTCGTGGCGCGTTTACACGGTGTCGTATTTTCAGAAGTGTCGTGGCTTCTGCGCATGCGCGGATTTTCCCCCTGTTGCCGGCGAGCACTGCTATTTGTTTTGTTTACACTCGGCGATTCGACGCCGATGTAGCTGCTACGTTAATATCGCTTGGAATTTAAGGTTAATTTAATTAAATTTCATTATTTGAGTCTGTAATTCTGTTAAATATGATCGCATTCACTAGATTTCGGCGTAATCGGGCCCTAACACTGCCGGGCACCAGCGATTAGCTACTGCTCCCCCTGTTGCCGGTGAGCACTGCTATTTGTTTTGTTTACACTCGGCGATTCGACGCCGATGTAGCTGCTACGTTAATATCGCTTGGAATTTAAGGGTAATTTAATTAAATTTCATTATTTGAGTCTGTAATTCTGTTAAATATGATCACATTCACTAGATTTCGGCGTAATCGGGCCCTAACACTGCCGGGCACCAGCGATTAGCTACTGCTCCCCCTGTTGCCGGCGAGCACTGCTATTGTACACAATCGCCGCCTGGGAACCAGCTGAAACGTTTCCTGTACACCACCTGATTAGGTGGTATACGCGGGACGTTCCAGCCGAAACGGTTCAGCCCTAAAACGCCGCAGTGCCGCGTTTACACGGACACATTTAAAACGAACTAGGCAACTGGTTCCAGCTGGGGCGTTTCAACTCGCCCGTGTAAACGCAGCTTTAGTCTTACGCTTACGTATATAACATGAAGCTGTGGGGAGGGATTGGCCATTACATGTAGAACAGGGGAGGAGGGGTTGTCATTACGTGTGTCACATGGGGGTGCAAGGACAGTTGACCAATAGATGTATAATGTGAGGGTGGAGATGGGCTGATCATTACCTGTGTATCATGGGGATGTGAGGATAGTTTGTCATTACATGTGTCACATGGGCGTGCAAGGACAGTTGACCAATACATGTATATTGTGAGGGTGGAGATGGGCTGATCATTATGTGTGTAACACGGGGGTGTGAGGACAGTTAGCCAGTACATGCATAGTGCGACTATGAGAGGGCCTAGGCTTTTAAACCGACAATATTGAAGGCAACACCATGTGATCTCCACAGAAGTAGGAAACCCCCCACACACCCCCACAAGAACTAACAAATGTCCTACATAGCAGGCAATCAGAACCGATCCAATGTCTTCTTTGCAAGATTTATTCCTTACTCGGCGGTTAACAAGATCTTTCTTAAAAGTTGCATGGTCATTATAATCTATTATACTTTAGGTTTAACTAATATAATTTTCAGTTTAAATGGCTAACTTGATATTTGAAGTTAAAACATGCCAAATTAATATTGGTGAGTATGCAACATGTTCTATTAAATTGCTTCAGTATTCCCTTCGGTATGTGTACTGGCACAAACCAAAGCAGAACCGGGCAGGCCACGGCATGCATCCGATTCACCCTGAAATACAAAATGGATGTATGTGTGACATGGCTAACCATACAACACAACCATCCCACCTAGTCGCAGTCCTGAAGGATCCAGGGGTGTTCTGGCACACTGTTGTACTATCTAAGGACAGGGTGTGGGTGAAAGGATGCTGTAACAAACCACAATGGTATGGGATCCTCTCCCGCAGGCCTGTATGTCATCTGCGTAGATGTATATAGTAGGCTAAGTTATCATATACAGGTTAGGAAAAAACTTAGAAAATTAAAAAAAAAACTAATATAAAAACTACTAACACACAAAACCGCAAAAGGTTGGCCCGAGAAAGATCAGTTAAACACTCCTGAGTGCGGGACCAGACCAATCCAATATCACAGCTGTCCAGCGTTGAAAACAAGCACCCTCACTGGAGCTTAGACGTTATGGGCAGAATAAAAACTTGTCACAAAAAAACACACAAAAAAATGTGCAACCAATGCTTAATAAGTGCACAGTCTCTAAGTGAGATAAGTAGAACCAAATCTAGGTCAGTGTTTTGTTTGACAATTTGATGCTCTCATCGGACAGCTTTAAGCAACGGTAAACTTGCACTGCATACCATACACAAACCTGTACGTTTGAACCTGTGCACCTCCATTCACATCACTACGGTGCGACTTGTAGGCAACAAAGCAGCTTCAAGCCTTTTACACTGAGACTGTACACCGTGGCCCACTTGGTAGAGCGCTGGCTTCCCTTGCGGAAGGTCAGAAGTTCTAATCACGACCAAGTCAAATCAACAACTTACAAATATGTGTACTTGTCACTACCCAGCCTGGCACTTGGTCTTACTAGGATAAGGCAAGGACTGGTAAGCTCAGTGTCAGGATAATGTGGGGTATCGGGTCATGATGCCGGCGTACTGTCACAAGTCGGTACCCATCCAGATATGCCAATAGATGTTTGTTTGTTTGTTGTTTTATGTCCTAGCAACATCTAAGGTCATATCAGGATGGGTACCGACTTGTGACAGTGCGCACTCATGGCGACTCTATAGTGCTGCCCCACTGGAAGACCAGGCCACCAGCACCATGACCTAATATCACATTATCCTGACACTGAGCAAACCAGTCCTTGCCCTATCCTAGTAATGCCGAGCGAGCAACAAAGAAGCAACAAGTATCATTTTTAAGTCATTGGTTTGACTCGACCAGGGTTCGAACCCACGACCCACCAGCATGGGAGACGGACGCTGTAACTCATTCGGCCATTCCGCCTGGTCCATAGATGTTGCTAGGTCGTAAACCCCAAACACTTTTACACTCCATGGAGTGGAAGAAGCAATAAGTGCCTGCACACAGTGTTATCAACACAGCCACAACATTCCCTCTATAACACTGCGCCCTATGAGTATGAATGTCTGGCATGCAATGCATAACACACAAGCCCTCCTTCTGCAGCAACATGTCTAGTTTGTATATAATATAGAAGGACATACAGATCAATTTAATAAAACGTCTCCCTGCTGAAGCCTATGGAAGCATGCCAAAAATATCTTAATTTGTTTACACTTCAAATATTACCAAAGGACCCGGTCAGATAATTGAATACGCTTCTTCATGTTCGGGGTGGGGGAATGGTGGCTTAATCCAACACTTTTTTAATAACCGATAGAACTACAGAAAAATAGGATTTAAAGTGTTTTATGATTGCATATAGTTATATTTCCATTTAATTAATCTGGGTTATTAAAAAAACAAAAACATGTAGGACTGGTACTGGTAGCTGTTATCCTTCAGGGCCCGTATGCATGGAGCCGGGGTAGCGCCCTACCTCTGGGGGTAGTTGGGATTTCCGGGATAGCGGCGAAATGTTGCTATGCATGGGCCGGGGGTAGGGATACCTCTGGGTATAAAAGTCGGGTAAGCTACCCCCGTTACATAGCTGGTATAAGGGCTGGGGTAGGCCCTGAATCAAAATGGAGGTCTTCATATATCGACGCTTTATGGAGAGAGGCCATTAACCAGGAACCGTATTTTCCGTGATAGGACTAATCCATTTGAGAAATTTGATGATCTTGAGCTTTTTAAGAAGTTCCGATTCCGAAGGCACGACATTTTGACACTCACCGATACGTTGACAGACGCAATCGAGCATCCAAACCGACAGGGATCGCTTCCGCCATTGCTGCAGGTACGTGTTTACAACGCACCTCGTAATTTCGTGCTGTTTTCCTTTAATGTTGATGACATTCATTACGGACGTAAGTCTTACGTGTTTACAGCTTATTCTATATGTCCTTCCTCTCCCTCTACCTACTATTTTGACCTTTCAAGTGGTCGAGACGTAGTTATGATGCCGCCGCATGTGCACATTGACACTAGAGTTCCCGTGGATTGGACATAAAGGGTGTCACTGTCACTGTGCTGTGATTGTCTATTTCCAAACTTTTGCTGTCAGTGAAACAGCATCCTATGGATAGAGATTTATGAGACCTTCAAAATCTTGGCGAAATACCATTTTCTAGCTGTAGATCGACCAAGTTAGAGGTGTTTTAGCTTGCTGAAATGGCCGTCTCTTCTACACTAAACAACCCGAAATTTGTAACCCTTTTCCTTACAGAGGTGTCAGGGCATGCAAGTTGTTCTCTTCGGCATTGTATGTAACATCGTTGACAGTTTAGGCCACTAAATAATGGATCAATATGTCAATATTTTACTATTGTGCTAGACTCAATTTGTTCGAATTTGATACTATTATTACGCTGCTGTGTAGCAACATACACATCTAATTTTTGCTAATTAGGTGACACCTATTGTCTGGCCCGCTTGCAACAATTACCAGTATGTAGCAAAACATTGTCTACTTTCTCATGCCACCTACATTTTCTAAGACTTATTTAATGTTTGCCACACTTGCACTGCAGGTTATGATCGCACTGCGCTTTTACGCCAGTGGTAGTTTCCAAGATGTGTGTGGGGAGTTGGTGGGCGTGGATCAGTCGACGGTATCACGCACTGTTTCACGAGTTACGGATGCACTCGCCCACCAACTGCAACAGTCGGTGAACCTGCCAACGCAGGAGGCTGCTGACGGTACAAAGGTGAAAATATTCAACACCCATGGATTCCCCAATGTCTTCGGCTGTATCGACGGCACCCATATCAGGATACAGGCCCCCAACGAGTTTGAGCATGAATTCGTTAACCGCAAACACTATCACTCATTGAACATCCAGGTAAATATTACTAAGTAAAAAAATTGCCTATACTGTTATGTTTACAAGGACAAGTTAATTTACACAAGTGAATTTACACTGTTACTTGGTATACAGGGGTATTTGCCTAGCGTTATCACAAAAAAATTCCTGTCTCAATTCCTCGCCAACCTAGCTGACACTATATACCTATCAACTATTCACACCTATGCTATGTGTTTGTAAAACACACTTTACGCCATTCAGCACTGTACTTTCAGTGGCCTACTGTAAAAAATTCCTACTATTATCTTCCCCATCGATGCAGAACTACGATGCACACCCCACTTCCAACATAGGCTTTTCTAGACTTACATATACGCTACATTTAGGGTCTCTTACCGTGAGGTGAATTTCTTGTTGGCTTTATAATCCATATTGGAAATGTGTGGAATGACCTCAAATCTGTATTGATATTGTTGGTTGTTGTGTGCTTCTAAATATGTTGGATAATGTAAATTTAAAGATTTTTTTTTATAGTGGATTAGACTTTACTTGGTGCCCTTTTTACGGTTTTTGCAAATAAAAATAACAGCCGCTATATTAACAGCACGCAACTCCTTGTGTTCACTTTTGGTACCTAACTGTTTCCTGTTTCTTATTGCAGGTGATCTGTGACGGTGATTTAAAGTTCATTGATTGTATTGTAAAATGGCCGGGCAGCGTTCATGACGCGCGTATCCTGCGCCAGTCTGATCTGTTTGCGGCGTTCGAGAGCGAGGACAAACCAGTCAAGGGTGTACTGCTTGGGGACAGTGGGTACATGCTGCGTGACTGCTTTTCACCCCCTTCCTCACCCCAAACACACCACAGCAGAGAGCATACAACCAGCACCATAAGTCGGCGAGGTCGCTGGTTGAAAGGTCCATAGGGATACTCAAAAGACGATGGGATTGTCTGCGTCGGCTGCGCCTTCAACCTGTCAAGGCGTGCAATGTCATAATAGTTTGTATTATTCTGCACAATCGAGCACGACTCCTGAACCTCGATGCTCCCTCCGATTCCGAGTCCGACGGAGAGGCAGATGATGAAGAAGAGGCATATGCCGATGACGGCGACAATGACCGTCCAGAAAACTACAGACGTTCCGAGCGCGTTCGCAGCCAGGTGGGGAAAGCAGCCAGACAGAGAATGGTGGACAACTTCTTTTGATTTTGGTATGTATTGTTCATTAGAAGAAGCATTCTTTTCAGAAATAAATACAAAGACACACACTTTGATAAAAGTATATATAGCACCTGTTGGCAACTTTATTAACACTCAGAAAAAAAGAGTGACATATGAAAAGTCAAGTATATCTTCACATGTACGCATCGTAACATAGCCACAAGTAAACGAATTGTTGTCAAACTAAACGCACTTTTTATAACATGTGTACCCAGACCAACAAAACATTTATACCTTGTGTCCTGTCAAAATGACAAGGAGCAACAATTTGCACTACATTTAGCCATATACCTAATAACATTCCTTACATTGTACTTAGTACAAATAACAAATATTTTTGGACTGGGATATGGAACATCTTAGAAACATGTGAAACAAACAACAGTAAAAAGTTTATCACAACACATAAATAGTTAGAACGAAACGCTTTATGCTAGATGGGTGGTGTGGCCCAACCTCACAACATTTCCTGAGATTTAACCATACACCTAATTACACCCATGAAATTAAAAGTGAATTTTAGT
Source organism: Branchipolynoe longqiensis (assembly GCA_030323885.1). Classification (NCBI taxonomy): domain Eukaryota; kingdom Metazoa; phylum Annelida; class Polychaeta; order Phyllodocida; family Polynoidae; genus Branchipolynoe; species Branchipolynoe longqiensis. The sequence continues at coordinate 40,036,224 of CM059200.1, forward strand.
GTGTTTAGCACCGCAGATTGTCTATAGTCACTGCTATAAGGAACATCTTAAACATAAGTAGAGCCCTTTAATCGCTTAACAACTCTATTGTGCATAGCACCGAGAACTGTGTACAGTCACTGGCATCTGATAGATATTTAGCGCAGTACAATGGCTTTAACACCGCACCTTCTTTTTACTCACTGGGATATGTAACATCATATAGAACCTTACAGTCATTAATTCCAACAAATACAGTACTGTTTTCAGCAACGGAGATATTCTTTTATCACTTGGATATGGCACATCTTACATATCATCATTAAAGCCACCAGTATTTTTTATAACCTCTGATTACTTCTTCAAATCCCTCTCTAATTTCTCCACCTCCAACGCTTCTCGCCTACGCTTCAAGTCCAACAACTCTGTATCGGCCGTCACCCTCAGAACCTCCCTCTCTAGTATCTCCAACTGTAAAGCTTCTCGCCGACACCTTATGTTAAACAGGTGCTCCTCCGCCCTCAACCTCTCCTCGTTTCCATCTCTCTCCAATTTGGCCACTTCCAACTGTTCCCGTCTATACTGCATCACCAAGAGCTCTCTTTCCAAACCTTCACCCTCAACTCGCCCTTGCAGTAATGTTGCTTTTGCCTTGTTCTTACCCGACGTTGTGTTCAGATACTCCAGGAAGGCCGCTCTTTCCGGACCAGCATTTGGGAAGTCGTGAGGCGTTGCAAGGCGTTTGCGGTCGGACACTTCCACCTCGGGACAGTGTTTTGCTGGCAAGTGACGGAGTGCGCATGGGTTCATCGACTTCGGTGGTAAGGGTCGGCGAACATTCCGGATGAGCCGCCAGCACACACGAGGCGACGTCACCTACAGAAATATGAGACGGTGGATGATGCAATTGTGTAATATTACAACCTCTCCGGCAACTAATGTGTTTAAGCCTAGTATAGCTCAAGACAGAGCAGAGACAACGCGGATTACTTAGTAAGGGGCACTGTCAACTATTCTTGCCTGTCATAAGCAGGATCAAAAATATTGGAATCGCCAGCAGAAAATTCATGAGAAAGTCTAGGATAGTGTACGCAAGGCATGCGATAATGCTACTCAAAGATGTTATGTTAATTATTCACGTTCCACCCATACCGTGCCCCTGTCCCTACATACCTTCAATAACAAAGGGTAGTGTCACGCACGATGAGCGATCCATTGCTGTATCCAGAAGGGGAGTGGAGGAACACATCGGATTGCTCAGAACTACCGAGCATAATGATTCGGACATGTGGGTCTCGTGCGTCTCGTTGTGTTCTGTGGGCGAGCCAGAGAAGGCAAGTGTGATGCCTACTTGTTCATCGGCAGACGGTTTGGCTTGCGCGGGGGCTACAAAAAATAATAGGGTGCTTTAAATTATGGGTCCATGGGGCCACAGTTACCCGGACATTTATTCAATGGATGTTTAGTATGGGAATGCATATCAATAAATGATGTAATAAGGCTTCGACACAATCCCTATGTCTTGTTCACCGAATGACAGACATGGATAATAGAAACAAATTCTTGTACATGTCACATGGAAGTTTGATAATAGCGACCTAAGATGGGAAAGTTTATTTAGAGTCGACTAGGTACTTAGTGTTGATATTTTGGTAAATTGACATTACCGCAGTGTACATTTTGATTACTCACTAAATATCTCTCAGCATCAATTAGCATATTTTGTGAACTAAATGTCTAATAGGTAGGCTCATAACATTGTACATACAGAGCCCGCAAACTTGAGAATAGAGGTTTATGGGTTTTAATCTAAACTTTTTTGACATACTCGGTGTGTCACAAAAATCTTATAATTGGACACGGATGATGGTACCTACTCGCGTCTAGACCTGTCTTAATAATGGGATGCTCCAAATTCTAGGAATATAAAACGGAATTTGTTACACGTTGCTTAAATGATTAATCAATGCTATACAGATTTATGTGGTGATTACTTATTAAGTTACTCACGGACAAAGCTTGCCGGATGGCGGGCTGCAAGAGAAAAAGAGAGTGTGGTTGGAAACATGTATTACAATAGTGCCTGTAAGGTAGGCGCTGTACAATTACTGCACCCAAAAGGTGGGACTTAGCAATGTGAGCTAGTAAGATAGATGAGGTCAATGAGGTAGACAAAAGCATCTATGTCCAATGATAATTGTTGTTACATATGTTCTAAAAGCAAATCCGTCACACAAAGCAATGTGTCAGCTGCACATGTACGGCTGTTGGTAAAAATTGACAGACACGAATAAAGATCATAGCCATTTTTCTGTTTATAATAGCATGGCTTACAAGTTAGTAATGGTATTCATTTGTTGTAAATCATTACATTATTAACAAACTTACCACTCACTCCATCATACAAGTTTGATTTGTATCCGATGATTTGGAGGATACTCTCCTCATAGGGCAGTTGCGATTCCGGTGGGCCTCCTCCAGTTTTTGCTGCTCGCCTCTGACGCGTGAGTACATCACCCTTCATCCCCTTCCATTTTTCTTTTATTTCCAGACGCGAGCGTTTCGCTACCCCACACGCGTTGACAGCCGCGGTCACGACGTCCCACGCACGGTTCTTTTCCTGTAGGGTTATGCGATTACTGAAGGCGGAAAACAATACTATCCTCCCCAACATTATTTCTTCGAGAAGCACACGAATTTCGTTGTCGCTGTAGTTTGCCTTTCGTGGCCTTTTGCTGGCAGTGGAAATCTGAGAGGGAGTTGGCACACAAGACATTGCGCTCTGAGTTTTCTGCCTAGTAGGTGACCTGCAGATAAGTAGAAAAAATAAAATTAAATGTCGAACCTTAAGACTGTAATGATGATGAAGAGGGTAACATCTGATGACAATGAGACCAATCGCACGCATATCCTAGTACGGGTAGATGTGTCATAAAAATGAACAAAAATGCAATGAATAACACAATTATCATTTGGATAACCCGTAAAGCACGTCTTAAAAAATAAATTCCACGAATTGGTAGATAATAATACATCAAATAAAAATTGCATGTAGACAGCGGTGCTAAGTCAGACTTTTTCTTTGTCATTAAGGGCTTACGAAAATATGGGAAAGCTAAGGTCAAACACACACAAAAGTAAAAACAAACGTTTGAAAAAGAAATTAACAGAAGCGCGAATTATCCATCAATTAGGTAATAAGTGAAATATTGGATATGTCAAATGCTAGTTAATATAGCAGAAATCTGGTCCCTCGACACAAAGCAGCACAAGTGACAGCCAAGACGGGTAAGGAATTGAACGTTATTTAGCTAGCAACTCTCATATAGACAGGATGCAGAGGCATATTACATACGTGAGGAGGGCCAGAATTTATAGTGAACCTGGGTATATGATCAATAAGCCAGTGAATACATAAAAAGAAATAGTAGTCTAAATGCAATAATCGTGACAAAACAGAAAAAAATGCAGCTAAAATTAGCGCCATTCCCCAAAAAAACATATCAAACTAAAAAACATTTATTGGCGAGTGCAGCAGTTTATAACCTTTGCGTGTGGGTACAGTTCGACAATAGAAAAGAGTTAAATGACCCATTACCTCAAAGCTAGTGTAGCTACCATGATGTCTACAACAGCGACAACATACGACACATTTTTGTCAGACTGTTCGCAGAATATTTGTCACCGACAGTGGTTTAGTTGTTAGAAAATAAAGGTCACTAGAAATTGTTAACGTACCGCACTGCCGTTTTCCGTAGTTGACGATGAAGTTTCGCGAAGAACGAGTGGGATATTTACACAGCGTAGAAAGGCAAGAAGAACACTTTTAGTATGTGATGATTTTATGCCTTGTCGATGGGGATGATGAATGAACGAAGCAATATCATAGAAAACGTACAGATAACTTTCGACACAAATGGCTTGTGGAAAGGAAAACCGGAAAGCCGCCCGCTGATTATCACGCGCGGAACACCAAAACAACTACGCTCGCCGGGTACTTACTCAGAGGGATTCCCCACATCTATAAATAACTACGCGGATAGCTACCTCCTCGCCGCTTTGCGTCCATGCATACCACGCGACCCATTTCTCACCCCCGGAGGTAGCTACCCCGAAGTCGGTCCTTACCCCGGGTGGCGATAAGTAATTCGTCATGCATATGATCCAATAAATATGAGAAGAGTGCTCTCTCAAAAAAGGGAAATCAAACATAAGTGTATTTGTTCAATTACATGGTAATTCAATTATATACCAACTTTGAGTCTTCATTCCAAAATATCCAGTAAGTGTCATTATCAATAATTTACAATGACCTGTAGAGCATAACTGTTTTTTTTCCACGGTGATCAAATCATATTCAACGATGACATGGTGCCCTAAAAATGGGTGAAAGGCCATTTTGGCAGTTGCGGACATATTTTGAGTTTGCAAGTAGGTAGTGGCAGCCTGTCAAGTTTCTGCCCATCAATCTAAAAAAAACTCGTATTTGGCCTTACTTTTACACTAGAATTTCACCATAACCACTGCATGCATTTTCAGCATTTTTATATTGAAATAAAGTGCATTCATTCATCTTTTAAATGAGTCCTCCATTGTACTTCTTGTTTGAATGTCGAAAAAGTATTTAGTTGATAAGAATAAGTACTGACGATGAGTGTAAACAAAACAAATTGCCATCGGCGGTGATATATTAGAGCCAAATCTATTCAATGCTAGAATTACATACGCAATAAGTGAAATTTCATCAAAATAACCCTAAAATCGAAGCGATATTGACGCCGCCACTAAATCGGCGGCGATATTAATATTGTCGAATCGACGAATGTAAGCAAAACAAATCACCGCCCACCGCCGCCACATCGGTGGCGATATATTAGAGCCACATCTATTCAATGCTATCATATTTAACCGAATTACATATGCAATAATTGACATTTCATCAAATTAACCCTAAAATCGAAGCGATATAGGGTATTCACGTGACGACACGAACCGGATGCGCCGCCATTGTGGCGATATCAACCAGTAAACATCCCATAGAGTTTGCCTTTACGCACAGTGGAAAACGTGTATTTCATTCAAAATTAATAGAATTCCGGAACCCTAACCTTATAAATTTAATATAATCTATTCGTTGAATATGTTTTCTATATGTGTACCAAGCAGTTTGTTTCTAAGTGTTGTAGTTTTAGAGATATTTCACTTTTGTCTGTATGAAGATTGCTCACGGCCCATTGACAATGCAATGGCCACTGACACTCAGAATATCCCAACTTTCACTATTATCTCTTGTTTTTAATACTTTCAGCGTAAATTGCTCTTAGGTTACATATAAATACTTCAGATCTTCCTCTTCAATCGCGCATTAAGATATTTTTAATCGATCCAATGAAAGCTTTTAAATTTATTTTACAAAAATAAATGCTCCACTAGACATAGCATTGCCGTATTTTACCCCCACCCTTCGCGGGCAGTTGGCGGTACGCGCAGTGCCAAAGCGTCGATTTTATTCAAAATCTATAGAAATCCAGACCTAACCTTATCAATTTAATATAATCTTGTTGGTAAACATGTTTTCTATATGTGTACCAAGCGATTTCATAAGGTGGATTTCTTTTTAGATATTTCACCTTTTCTGTATCAAGATTGCTCATAGCATTGAGTTTACAGTGTGACAGTGTGTTATTATTGTGGTTACTATCGCCACAATGGCCGCACTTCCGCTTTGCGTGACGTAGGTGCATACCCTATATATTAACGCGGCCGCTAAATCGGCGGCGATATTAATATTGTCGAATCGACAAATGTAAGCAAAACAAATCGCCGCCGCCGCATCGGCAGTGTCTCGCGAGAGAATGCGTTGACAGATTCATGACCTTGACCTCGACAGCGTATGAATATAGTGACGAACTGGACTATTTTGAAGTTTAAATATTGCTCTTTCTTTTGGTACCACTACTATGTACCTATTTTGTCTTTTTGGGGGTGAAATTTGATGAAAACCACCTGGCATACCAAACATTATGGAAGAACTCTGTCACATTTCCACTGATTCTATCGAACTATATACTAGTATGTAGCTTAGCTCAATGTGGCTTTTCTGATACTAAATATAGATGTGTGGTGGTTGTGTCGAAAGCACACTGCACGATGGGAAGAAGCAAGCAAATTTTAAGCTCTGGCGCGACAACTTATTACTGCAGCAGCACTCACATTTTCTGTCAGATAGTACTTATTCTTATCAACTAAATACTTTTTCGACATTCAAACAAGAAGTACAATGGAGGACTCATTTTAAAGATGAATGAATGCACTTTATTTCAGTATAAAAATGCTGAAAATCCATGCAGTGGTTCTGGTGAAATTCTAGTGTAAAAGTAAGGTCAAATCTGAGCATTTTTCAGATTGATGGGCAGAAACTTGACAGGCTGCCACTACCAAATTTTACTGACACTAAAAGTAGCAAGTAGGCCAAAGTAGCAGCTACATAACAGATTCACCCAAGACCTACAGTAGGTGTGAACGACAACATAGTCTAAATATGGGCTAAAATAGCTTTAGTAATATAGTATGGAATAAGGAAGTAGAAAATCTGGTCCCAGTAGACTGAGTAGTGCAGTACTGCAGTAGAGTAGTCAATGCCAATGGCTACTTATATTAGCAATGTGGACACAATTTCCAAACCACACCAATCTTAAATGGATAGCATTCTTGAAAAGAGCTTTGTAAACCATACAAGAAAATCCAACAATCGTGTCAATCGGTTGATTATTAAGGGTGCTAGAGCTATTTCAATTTCGGTAATGAGGGGTAATTTTCTGCCTTTGTTTTAACGTAGTGTCTATGCGTACCTACGCGTATCCTGGCGGTCTATGCCTACCTGAGGATGCACGCGCATGTGTGTCGCAAAATGTGCGCACATTCGTTGGAAATTTACCACTTACAGTGTTGATGTTGAGCAATGCGGACGTGCAGCTATGAAATGTGATAGTTTCAGCTCATCGCAGCTCTTGTTTTTTTGTGTTCAAATTTGTATTCATGTTGAATAACATCTTTTTTTAGCACCGACACGCTGGTCTTCCGGCCTTAACAATTATAGTGCATATGACCTATTTATGGATGAGATGATGAGATGGTATGAACAATATAGATAATAGTAGGCTAAAATGAGGCATTACAAATATAGTGGGGATCTTATTTTGCACACAGCATACAGCTATAGTCAAGACAATAAACTCCTAACAAAACCACAAAGGGCTACTAGAGCAAATAATGCGCCACTACTAAAGCAGACCAGAAGCCAAATAAAAGCTCACAAGAGAAGCACGCTGGAAATGGCTGCCAATGTGTGGAATGCCCAAACAGTAAAGGAACGACAAATTCCTGACCTAAAAACATACAAAAAATATCTGTGCAAAATAAGGCTAGGAAACCCCCACTAAGCTGCACTGCAAAGGGGCATGTGATATGTCACGGCCCACCAGCGAGACGCCCAATGGAAGGTAACCATGCCAAAAGTAGCCAGATAGCACACCACACAGCTACGTACAAGCTTATGATATGTAAATAGGAGTAGGCTAGTCTAGTAGTAAGAGAAGAAAAAATAAAACACATCTATATGCCAAGAAAATCCAACAAAATTAACATAGACTACTAACCAGACCAACCAACTATCTATCTGCTACTGAAATGCAGGCAATCAAATACCTTATCAGCAGCTACTGTGTGATAACATAACACCAGCATGGCCAGCATTGAAAACAAGCCTGAATACCCAGGCTTATATGCTATGGACAGTATAAATACAGCCTCAATTAAAAAAATTTGAAAAAATGTAGACTGGAGAATAGCCATTTACCTTTAGACTATATTAGTGATTTGATGATCATACCTGTGTGGAGACATTAATATAATGGGCATGACTTGCTGATACAGGTAGTCGTGGATTTTGGATTATGCAAATAATGGTTGCATGACTCATTTAAATTGTCTTGGTCAACTATAGCTTTGTTCCCAGTAGTCGGTTTAGTCAGGTATACTTTGGTAGTTGTTATTTCATTTACTCTTTTTGCCAGGGAGGGATTTCAGAGAGGGAGAGGGGAGGGAGTGGTTTGGGACTATGTATTTATTTTGGTTCTCAACTTTTGGGGTCTATCCAGGTAGGTTTATTAATGTATGTCTATGTTGGGTAACTCAACCTTTAATTTAGATTTAAATTGCAGGTAGGTTGTTGCATTCCTGGTTTTGGCAGAGAGTTTGTTTGAGTTGGCTTCCCTGATAAATAGTTGCTCTTTTTTTAGTTTCTTAGTCCTTGGATAGGGAATTTTCAAGAGGTTTCCATCTGCTGCCCTAGTATTGTGAATACTTGTGTCGAGTCCTAAGAGATGCCTTTTGCACCTTGTGTCTAGTTTGTCCTTTCCAACTTTAGCACATGTAGTTCTTCTGTGTGTAGATTTTGGCCTTTGTAAAATGTACAAACGTTTAGCAGCCTTTGAGATGTGGACTTATCGAAGGATGATGAAAATATCATGGACAAAAAAGATCACCAACAAAGAAGTTCTCAGAAAAATTATAAATAAGAAAAGCTTGTTTGCCACTATACAGACAAAGAAATTTATTTTGGCCACATCATTCGTCAGAGTTCAATATACCGTACATTGTTGGAAGGGAAGGTGAATGGGAGGGGGAGACCAAGAACATCATGGTTTACAAATATTTCACAGTGGACAGGCTTGAATTATTCACAGTCTATCAGAACAGCACAACATCGGGACAAGTGGAGAACCATTGCATCCAACCCTCGACTAGAGGATGGAACTATTGATTGATTGAAACTGTCCTGAGTGCCATATTTTGTACTGTTTGAAGCTTTGCTTGTTGCTCTTTTGTGAGTAGTTTATATATTAGGTCATTATAATCAATTATTGGGAGGATCATTGTTTTGTTCATAAGAAGAGCTGTTTTTTCACTTATAAAACCCAGATTTTTCTGAAGGTGTTCAGTTTCCTTGCCAGTGACTGATTTAATCTACTTAATTGTTTATTCCTATTTAGAGTTCCATCCAGTTCAGTTCCCAAATATTTGTATGTCTCTAGCTCCCTTAGTGTTTCATTCCCAATCTTTATTTGTACTTCTGGGGCTTTGTCCTTCTTGTTCTTGGTGCCATAGATAATATATTCAGTTTTGATTATATTGAGAGTTAATTTGTTTTCTTTGCATCATATATTTATTTTAGTCAAATTTTCATTTGTCAATTCTGCTGCTTTTGCTAAGTTACTGTTTGATACCAGTTGGACTGCTTCATCACCAAATAGAATGCATTTTGTTTGTCTCAGTGCTTGGGGTAAGTCGTTTATGAACAGAAGGAATAGAAGGGAGCCCAGTGTTGATCCCTGTGGTACCCCAGTTTTTACTTGTCTTAAGCTTGACTCAATGCTCGGCATTATTAGGATAGGGCAAGGACTGGTTAGCTCAGTCTCAGGATAATGAGATTGCATTGTATATCAGGTCATGGTGCTGACGACCCAGTGCCCCAGGAGGATAGCACTATAAAGTAGCCATGAGTGCGCAGTGTCACAAGTCGGTACCCATTATGATATGACCGTAGATGTTTCCATAATGTAAAACTCCAACAACGAACCAACGAACCATTCGAACACTGGTAATCTTTATGAAGCGTCTCTGATTGACTGCCTGCTTCACAAGATGTATTTTTCTACTTTGTAGGACGTGAATAAATAATGGATAGGAAACAAGTTCGTGGGAAGGTGTTGACTGCGAGACAGAAGAAAAATGCCTTCAGGGAGAAGAAGTACAAAGTATCCAGCCTGGGTAACAAACAAAAAGGTGACAGTGCGAGTTATTCTTATCCTGACAAGATCTTGTTTGGTTATATTCATTGATTAAAGACGCATGGTCTGAAGAAATCATCAAATTTTCGGAAACTAAGCACTTACCTAGATTCCAGGAATACCTGGCAAGTCCTCGAATTTCTCTAAAGATTCTTGAAAATTCTGAAAATAGAAAATAAATCCTATATTCGCTGACTTGTGAAATAGGTGGGTTGTTATGCGCAAATGTTCTTTATTCATTAATCAGTAATGTTTTGTGTTTATGGTGTGTTTATGGTTAGGAAACCAAACATTAGAAAATGTAGACTATTACAAATACCTAGGCCTTGAGTTGGACAGACAACTAAACTACAACCTATGTATAAATAAAATTATACAAAAAGTAAACCACAAACTGTGGCTATTTGCAAAGCTAAGAGACTACATGACACAAGAAATGTCAATAAAAATCTTCAAGGGCATGGTGCTCCCCTATTTTGACTATGGAGATGTAAACTACATGGGTGTGAGAAAAGAACTACTAAAAAAAACTGCAAACACTGCAGAACAGAGCCCTAAAAATCTGTCTAAGAGTAGACAAGCTGCACCCCACCTATGACATACACAAAAGAACCAAAGTGAAATTACTAGAAAATAGGAGAATAATTCATTTGAAAACATTAGCATATATAGCTATAGTCAAAACAATAAACTCCTAACAAAACCATAAAGGGCTACTAGAGCAAATAATGCACCACTACTGAAGCAGACCAGAAGCCAAATAAAAGCTCATGAGAGAAGCATGCTGGAAATGGCTGCCAAGATGTGCAATGCCCAAATGGTAAAGGAATGACAAATTCCTGACCTAAAAACTTCTGTGCAAACTAGGCTAGGAAACCCCCACTAAGCTGCACTGCAAAGGGGCATGTAATATGTCATGGCCCACCAGCGGGACGCCCAATGGAAGGTAACCATGCCAAGAGTAGCCAGATAACACACCACACAGCTTCGTACAAGCCTTTTTTTTTTTTTTTTTTTTGGTCCATTAGTTTAAGCAGGGGAAATTTCAGTCATAGATGACTGGTCTTCCTCATTCCACTGCTGGTCGATAGAAAGCCCGAGCCTACACTTTTACCGACCCATGGGATTTTTAACCTCCCACACCACATAGACATGGTATGAGAGCAACCGGCCTTTGAGGACGCTGTAAGTTATACACAGCGGTGGAAATCCAAATTGGCAGAGCTGGGGGCACCGGAATCGAACCGCCGACACTCAGATTAGGAGTCCGACCTAGAAAAAAGTCAGACACTCTAACCACTCCGCCACAGAGTAAATAGGAGTAGGCTAGTCTAGTAATATGAGTAGAACAAAATAAAATACATATATGCCAAGAAAATTAAAAAAAACTAACATAGGCTACTAACCATACCAACCAATTATCTATCTGCTACTGAAATGCAGGCAATCAAATAACTTATCAGCAGCTACTGTGTGGTAAGATAACACCAACACTACAACTGGCCAGCATTGAAAACAAGCCTGGGTACCCGGGCTTATATGCTATGGACAGTATAAATACAGCCTCAATACAAAAATAATGAATTTTAAAAAATGGTGATTTTTGAGGGTTTGTTATCCTGCCTCTTGATTTTTATTTTTAAATGATAGACATTCGTTTTTTATGCTTATTTACACTTCACATCCTAAACAGTAAATCAACTGTCAATTCTAGAGTCATCTTGTACATTTATTGATGCATGCTCACTAAGTACATACTACATATGTTGAACTGGAATTGCATGCAGTTACTATTATGACAAATAGTCAATTTATATTATGCTTCTATTATCAAACAGGTTTTTCTTGTGGTTATTATTGCAACTGATATTGTCATTTATGTACCAACAAATTGTAATGAACGGCCGGAAGACCAGTGCTCTGGCGCTGACAAAAGACATTATTCGCTGAATAAAATACATTTAGTAAAAAAAAAAACTATGATTATGAATATGGCTGTGTTTCGGGGTACTTTAATTTAATGAACGTCTTAAAAACGTCCTGGAATTTTGCACTGAAAGCCCTGGAAAGTCTTGGAATTTGATATGTCAACATGGGTGTGAACCCTGATTGGCCCTCCTTGTTCCCTGATGCAGCCCCATGCATATTTATTGTACGCAAGTCTTTAGAGTGAAGTGATTTTTGCCATGAAATCTCAACAAGAAGTTATTCACACTCTCTACTTCAGGCCAAGGCTTTGCTGAGCAGCGGAAACAAAAGGCGGTGTATCAGTACCGGAAGTTGTTACGGAAAGAGGAGGCGCGTTTGAAACACAACCAAGGAACGCCGCCAAGTCTCATCCAGGACACCGGCCAGGTTCCCGGACAACCGACAAAGTAAGAACCCCGCTGTTCTCTCCATTGATTAAATTTACACTTAAAGTTGCAAGGTAGGATGGTTTTGAGTTTCTGTCATTTTCTGAGATAAATATATTAGATTAATAGTTATAACCTATCTTACTTTAGTTTGAAGTAACTTTTATTTTAAATAGCTAGCTTTTGAGATATTTGAAGTGCAAACATAGAAAATTAATTTTGGCAACCATGCCAAAACTCTGACACTATAGGCTTCTGTAGAAACAGATTCTATTAAATTGACTCCGTATTCCCTTCTATATGGCAACAAGTGCTGAATAAGTAGATATGTATAATCAAATCTAGATAATTATTTTGGTTTTGAAAATTTGATGCTATCATCGGACTATGCAGCTTTCAGTTAAAATTCATTTGGAGTAGTCTTCATAATTTTATGTTCATATTCTTTTCCCTCCAGTTATACAAAAGATTGCTTCTCTTTAATTGCATGGAGTGATTTGGAAATATTTGATATGATAAAGACAATTTGTGTGGTGTTAAAAGGGTCCGTACAGGGCGTGAAAAGTCTTGAACTTCATTTGCCCCATTTCCAGGCCTTGAAAACCTTGAATTTAACCTATTTTGGGTAATTAGTCTTGAAAAGCCTTGAATTCCATTAAACTGTCCCCACTGATCTAAATTAGTCCAAAATCGCCATTCACCATTGTTGTATTTTCTTGCAATACAAAAATAGTCTTGGAATTCCTATCAAAAACATCCTTGAAAAGCCTTCAAATAGCCTTGAATTCCATATCTTCACATGTATACGGACCCTGTGTTAAAATCCTAGGCAAATACTCAAAATGGTCTTTGTTGGATGTTAAATTTACGTAGAAAAAATGCATTAGCAATATGTTAAAAAAATATATTGAATTCTTTAAAACAAAATAACGAATCGATGGTTTTATGATGGTAATGTCAATCATTGCGTTTTATACCAATGTTTCACTTATGTTAGGGTTTGATAACATCCCATGTTTCTATTGTATTGACAGAGCTGAAAAGAAATTTAATGCTCTTCAGAAGGCAGAAGGAATCTACAAGAAAAAGAAGGCAGAAAAATTGCAAATGCAAAAGGTTTGTAATGTAATGGTCAGGTATAAGGCCCCCCCCCCCCGCCCCCCTCTGTTAAAAATGTGTCGGGCTAGCACATGTAGCATCAATTCAATTTTTGTATAAATTGTCATTGTGACTCTGATTGATATTTTGTTTATTTTGTTTCCAAGAACTGAGCACTACGTCACATTTACAATGCCATACAATACAATACGATACAGACAACTCAATTCCCCTCTCTTCAACCAATACTAATACAAAGTCTATCTCACCCATGTGGTCCTGCTCCTTTTTCACTGCTCTGGTCTCAGGCTCCAACTGTACTCTCCTCCCTCAGTCCCACCTTATATCTAGCTTGACCACTCTCCAAGCACCAGCCTACCTTGCCCACTGTCCACCTGCAGACCAGCCTCTCCTTGACCTGTCTCCATGCTCTACTGCACTACCTGGTACATCCGGTTTACAGTATTTTCCCCCTTCCCACCAGGACCTACACAGTGGTCTACATTATGTTTCATTGCTACACACCTGCTTTTACTGGTTCTTGACCCCTTAATATTTACCCAGCTTAACT
>CM059200.1:40050576-40089744 GCA_030323885.1 Branchipolynoe longqiensis
GTTCGCTGTTCCCACCACTGCTGACAGGTGGCGTTGTGTGTTCCCCACCACTGCCTGCAGATGGCGTGGTGTGTTTCTACACTGCCGGCAGGTGGCGTGGTCTGTTTCTACACTGCCGGCAGGTGGCCTGGTGTGTTTCTACACTGCCGGAAGGTGGCGTGGTGTGTTTCTACACTGCCGCAGGTGGCGTGGTCTGTTTCTACACTGCCGGCAGGTGGCGTGGTGTGTTTCTACACTGCCGGCAGGTGGCGTGGTGAGTTTCCAACCCTGTCGTCATGTGCCGTAGGCGTAGCGCGTTCACTGCTGTCGGCAGGTGACGTCTTTAGTTTCCCACCCTGCCGGCAGGTGGTGTGCAGTGTTTCCAATCCTACCTAACCTAGCTAATCTTGTGTTTCCCATCCTGACGGCAGGTGGCGTCTTGAGTTCCCCACACTGCCTGCAGGTGGCGTCGTGTGTTCCCCCAACCTGCCTGCAGGTGGAGTCCTGCGTGCCCCCACCCTGCCGGCAGGTGGCTTCTTGAGTTTCCTCACCCTGCCGGCAGGTGGCGTGACATGCAGCGGTCCCCCACCCACATCCTCCCATCGGAGTGTTTTTATTGGCCGACCCGGCCCTCATCGGACGGTGTATATTCCCACGGCCGCGCCCCGTTATCACACACCGGGGTGGACAGCTAACCTAGTCATCTCCGTCTTTGTTACCGGGCGTTAACGGCGCAGCATCACAACGGGCGCCGGCACAAGGTGCGCGGCGGGCGGCGGGAGGCGGGAGGCGGGCGGGAGGCGGTCGGGTCGCCGGGCTAATTGTTTAATGCCCGTCATGAGCGGGCTGAGCCGAGTAAATGGGCGGCACTGCGGCACCGACGGGGGTGTGGTGCAGTTTGATTAGTCTCACGCACTCCAGCGCAATCAGGCTGTAAACAATTACTCTGTCCAATTCTCCACCTCTCCGCCTCTCCACATCTCCACATCTCAACCCTGTCAACCCACCCACCGCCCGCCGGTCGACGCGTCTTCACGTACCCTAGCCCCACTCCTCCACACTCCATCGTGACCTCTCATCCCTCCTCATCCTTCATCTCTCATCATCGATCATCTCTCATCATCGATCATCATCTCTCTTCTCTTCTCTCTTCTCTCTCCTAGATCCTCTACCTCCTCTCTCCTCTATCCTCTATCTCCTCTCCCCTCCCCTCTCCCCCCTCCCCTCCCTCCCCCTTCCCCCCTCCTCCCTCTCCCCTCCCCTCTTGCTCCCTTGCTCTTCCTTCCTTACATTCTTGCTCCCTCCCTTGCTTCTGCTCCCTCCCTCCCTCCCCTCCCCCCCCCCCCCCCCCCCCCCCCCCCCCCCCCCCCCCCCCCCCCCTCCCTCCCCCCCCCCTCCCGCCTCCCCCCCCCCCCCCCCCCCCCCCCCCCCCCCCCACCCCCCCCCCCCCCCCCCCCCCTCCCTCCCCTCCCCCCTTCCCTCCTTCCTCCCTCCCTCCCTCCCTCCCTCCCTCCATCCTCCCTTCTCCTTCTTCCTTCCTTCCTGCCTTCCTTCCTTCCTTCCTTCCTTCCTTCACTATCACGTCACCCTGTCTGTCACACAAACCCACTTGGACCGACTCACATAAAGGCTCCCAGTTTCCTCTCCACCTCATCTCTTGCAAAACGAATCAAGATGGCCGCTGCTAGAGGGCGGCGCCATGACAGGCCAACTGATGTACCCCTGCCCTGAGCACTAAAACTCCATTCATGGCGAGATAAATCAAGATGGCGGCCGGACAGGCTCCTTCCTCTGCCGCCACACAACAACAGCGCCGCCTTTCTGCGCAGGCTGAACCGGAAATGAACCGTTAGCGGCGCATGCGCAGCGAGGCAATCGGGGCTGTTTGGAAAGGTGGGAGCCTATTTTAGTGGCGGCTGTTCTAAGATTACTGACGTGTAATATTTTCTCTAAGCACTCCCAAGGTGAAAAGCTCACCTCACCACCACATTGTGTGCGTCCAAAGCCCGACTGCAGATTAGGCACCGCTGACGCAAAGGCTGTCGGGTAATTTATGCAAATTAGGAAATCGCGGTGCGCGACGTCTGGGGGTGGATAATTGAATCGGATGTCAAGTTGAGATCCCATGATTGGCTGACGTTTTTTTTGTTTTTGCCCTTTTTTTCATTCATGGCGGTTTTTTATTTGGAAATGGATGGTGGTGTATGGTTGAAAGGGCTGGTTGTGTAGGATGGAAATGGGTGGTTGTGTATAGGTGAAATGGATGCTTGTGTAGCTTTGAAATGGTTGGTTGTGTAGGGTTGAAATTGCTCATTGCATACAATTTAAATGGCTGGTTGTGTAGTGTTTAAATTGCTGATGTGTGGGGTTTAAATGGCGGGTTGTGTAGGGTTTAAATGGCTGCTGTGTGGGGTTTAGATGGATGGTTGTGTAGGGTTTAAATGGATGGTTGTGTAGGGTTGAAATGGTTGGTTGTGTAGGGTTGAAATGGTTGGTTGTGTGGGGTTTAAATGGCTGGTTGGGTAGCGTTTAAATGGCTGCTGTGTGGGGTTTAAATGGCTGGTTGTGTAGGGTTTAAATGACTGCTGTGTGGGGTTTAAATGGATGGTTGTGTATGCTTTAAATGGCTGGTTGTGTAGGGTTTAAATGGCTGCTGTGTAGGGTTTAAATGGCTGCTGTGTAGGGTTTAGATGGATGGTTGTGTATGCTTTAAATGGCTGGTTGTGTAGCGTTTAAATGGCTGCTTTGTGGGGTTTAAATGGATGGTTGTGTATGGTTTAAATGGCTGGGTATGTAGCTTTGAAATAGCTGGTTGTGTAGGGTTTAAATGGCTGGTTGTGTAGGGTTTAATTAGCTGGTTGTGTAAGGTTTAAATAGCTGCTTGTGTGGCTTAAAATGGCTGATTGTGTAGCTTAAATGTTGTCTCTCAATGAGTTACATGGAGTGTATGAGGAATAGTGCACTGCTTGGAACTAGTGAAGCGAATGGGATGTGTAACCTGTGTCTTTGCGACCAGGCCAAATAATCAGCAGGCAGCAGCAGCAGCAGCAGCAGCTTCGTCGCCATCGTTGTCATCATCATCAGCATCATCTGCTTTAGAGATTGTAGGAAATACATGTGAGTTTTCCTGTGAGGATTGAACTGACCGTTTCATTTCGGGAGAGGACAGAAACTAATTGACTGAATAAATATGTGATCGTGATATCAAAGACTCGATGCGTTTGATTTGTCGTTGGAGACAAATTAGCGGGAATGGCGACATGTTGTCGTTTGGTGTTTGGCGGGCTTTATTTAGTTCGTGGCGGGTTGTAACTGATTGTGACTGCCTGTGACTGGCTGCAGGCGCTTACCTCGGTAATGAAAACCTACAACGGGTCAGGTTCCAGGGTCACAGTCCCCACCACTGCCCGGAACAGGCCGGGGTACACCAGGGTTCACCTCTGACCTATCACCCCTGACCGCTGACCCCTGACCCAGTCAGCCTCCTCTACTGCTGGCAGCCTACTGACTGACTGGGTGGCACCCGGCTTTGTGTACGGCCACCTTTTTGTTCTCTTTTTATTTTTTTTGTTCTAGATTCCATGTTAGTTATTACATCTGTCCCCTTATTTCAATCACTCCGCTAGAGCGCAGGCTTCCCATGCGGAACGTCGGGTGTTCTAGTCTCAGTCGAGTTAAACCAGTGACTTATACAATTGAAGTTTCTCGCTACCTAGCATGACACTCGGCATTAATAGGATGTCATTGGTTTGACTCGACCAGGGTTCGAACCCATGGGTTCAAATCCCACCATCTACCAAAACCTGAGACGGACGCCCAACTCATTCGGCCATCCAGTGTGGTACGATCTTTGAAAAAGAAACAAAGAGTGACATGCGCATTGTTGAGTAGGAAATGGAAGGTTTTGTCTATTTATAGATGTGCATGCAGTGCAGTGGGTCCCTCTTTTATGTGTGCTCTAATTTTCTGTCGAGCGAAATGCATCTTTCATCACCATTGGCATTTGGGCCTGCGTCTCGGTAGGGGCTGGCCGATTTAATGTCACGGCTGACTGAGTGTTGTACTCACGGTTGACTGCACACCACACTTAGACCTCCGTCTGGTGAAATATGACCGCCAGATGACTGGTTCCAGCCAATTGTTGAAGGACTAATGGGCATGTCGGCTGGGGTGACTTAGTTACTTAGTTACTTATTTACTACCCCTTCAGGTAGTTCTGTACAGGTACATATAATTATATTATAATTACTCACCTATAAATATTGTCAGCCAGCTCAAGCCAACTCCTCCGTCCTTGTACCTTGTGTGTGTGTGTGTGTGTGGAGGTGTATGTGTGTGTGTGTGCGTGTGTGTGTGGAGGTGTGTATGTGTGTACGCATGTATGACTCCCCCAATAGCTTGTTTGTTATTGTTTTACATCCTAGCAACATCTAAGGTCATATCAGACGGGTACCGACTTGTGACAAGTGTACACTTGTGGCGACTTTATAGTGCTGCCCCACTGGGAAATCAGGCCTCTGGCACCATGACCCAATATCCCACTCAGTCGTATTATCCTGACACTGAGCTAACCAGTCCTTGCCCTATCCTATTAATGCCGAGCACCATGCTAGGAAGTGACAAGTATCAATTTTAAAGTCATTGGTTTGACTCAACCGGGAACCAAACTCCCAACCTTCCGCACGAGAGGCCCGCACTCTACCGATTAGGACACAGCGCCCGGTCCCCCAATAGCCGATGTTTACTTTTTGTGCTGGAGGTCGTTAAACAAGTATGTGTGTATATATGTATGTATGTATGTATGTATGTATGTATGTATGTATGTATGTACATATGTATGTATGTATGCATGCATGCATGCATGCATGCATGCATGTATGTATGTATGTATGTTTGACCCCCAATAGCCGATGTCTACTTTTTGTATGTGTTTGTGTGTATGAGTCTATGAATGTATGTATTGAATTTATGTAACGTGTTTATTTATATACAAATGTATTATATCCGTATAATTGTATACTGATGATGTGATATGTACACATCTGTGCATGTACATGTATATATAACTACCTGATAATATGCACATGATTAATGGAAGCTCTTTTCTCTATTTGCAGGCGCGACTACCTGAGTTGCGTCACCATGTCTCCCCAGCTGAAATGCCGGAGTCTTCCGAAGAGCATGAGGAGTTGCGGTGGAAACCCGCGTCTGTTATGGACGGAGACCTCATCATGTACCTGCGCGCTGCCAGGTGAGAATGGCTACCACAGAGCATATAATTGCCGAGTCTTGGGTTACAAAGCCTAAAATGTCACATTCTTCTTGGGCGCTATCAGCGATGAAAGAACTATTTTTCTTCTTCTAATGCCTAAAGATTTCTGAAGAAGTAGAAATTGTATTTTAAAATAGGAATCTCTTCATAAGGCTTAGCACCAGTCGCCTTGAGAGTATCGCAGAAAATTTACTCAACCTGTCACAGGGGATAAAATTGAATTTTGTTTTGTTTAAAACTGCATAGTCCGATGCAAATATCCAATTTTCCAAACCAATGCAATTATTTAGATTTTAGTCTCTACATCTAACATTTGTCGACACACATAAGGAAATACTGAGGTAATTGAATATATATAGCCTGTTACTGCAGAAGAGTTATAGCGGGGAGGTTAAATATATGAGCCATGGAGGGAACATGCTTGGCAAAATTAATTTTGCATGGTTGCACTTCAAATATCTCAAGAGTTAGCCATTTAAAATAAAAGTTACTTCAAACTAAAGTATGATAGAGTATAACGAATAACCTAATATCTCAGAAAATCATCCAGCATCCAACTGTACAACTTTAAATAACTGCTTTTAGAAGTTAGCAATGTTATTTCTTGCAGTTGTACACTTTTAATACATCTCTTATCTCAATCTACTTTCATAACTGCTCTCCTCCATGCACCCACCGACATATATGCAAACCCTTAATTATCCACTTCTGCTTGTAGGAGTATGGCAGCATTCGCGGGTATGTGTGACGGTGGTTCAACCGAAGATGGATGTCAGGCCGCATCCATGGATGAAACAACCGTCAACGCCATGGATACGGTTAGTGTCGATGGCGATATTGGGATAGCCGCCTCTAGAAACACCCTGGTCTGAAAATAAATCTGGTGGCTTCCAGCAATCCACTGTCCTGATATGACCTTAGATGTTGCTAGGATGTAAAAACCCAACAATACATTCCCACTCGCCTCAGGTTGGGGACGTTGGCATTTGGATATTGGGTAGCTGGTGGTTATACCCATGAGGAACGATTAATGCACTTTGATTTTTGCATTACCATTTCATTATTGTGGTATTGTCACATTGTCAAAGTATTGTGGCAGTATTTCTCACATTGCTATATCATTGGTGTGGTATTGTGACAGCATTGGTGTGGTATTGTTTCATTGCCACATCATAGTTGTAGAAGCACTGATGATGTATTGTCATATTGCCAAAGCCTTGTGGAAGCATTATGACGACAACATTGCTTCAGGGGAGACACGGGTGATTTTTGGGTGATTTCCGTATCTCAAAAACTATTAAAGCTAGAGCTTTGAAAATTGGAGCACACATTCTTTGTATCAAGGGATAGTTTCAAAGCTCTATCTTGAGTAGGGGTCATATGATGATGGATCTTGCACAACAAAAAATCTAAATTTGACCCCCTCCAGGAAGTATACGGAATGTGCCTAGATTTGCCTGAATCAAGTTATTATATGAAGAACTGCTCCAGTTGAGTGCAATAAGGTGGTTTATGAATTTATATATGTCATTACTAACATGTCCCTACATGATGAACCAGAGGTAAAAAAAATTCAATGGTCAATTTTTGTGTCTCCATCCCTAGCTCTTGAACTATGAAAGATACAGTGTTTTTAACCATCTTATTGCACTCAGCAGCAACTTTTACATAAGACTGCCAAGTTTCAACTTTCTGCTACAATTATAACTTACATTTTTAGAGGGGGCAAATTGGCAAAACTCTGGGAAAAGCAGTTCTGAGAAAACGAGCTTCAAAGTTCACAAAGTGTTTCTTTCAAATGTTAAAGTCCAGTATCATCATCTAGAATTCCATATTATATACACAAATATCCAGTCAAGTAATTATCTGTCCAAAAAAACAAGAAGTTTTTCTATATGAATACACCAAAAACCAGAAATCCCCAGTTTGACCCAAATTCATGTTCCGATCACCCGTGTGTCACCTTAAGCATGTTGTGGTATGTCACAGAATTATCGCAATAATGCCATGGCATTGTGGCAGTATTGCCACAGCATTGTGGCAGTATTGTCACATTATAGTGCTGGTGTTGCAGTATTTCCACAACATTGCCGAACCATTGTTGTATTATTATTGCAGTATTATTGCACTATTGATGCAGTATTACCACATGTCCACATCACTAGACTATTGCCGCATTGCCACTGTATTATTCAGGGATGAAAGATCTCCACGATATTTTTATATTTACCAATTAACGTTTAACAAAATGCCATGGAATCAGGATATATATGATAATTGGTTAGTTCTTATATGACCTTAAATGTTACTAGAACATCAAACCCAAACAAGAAAGTTAGGCATTGGCAATAATATAGTCACAACAAGAATAGTTGAAACCTGACTTCCGGTATTTTTCCGCGATTCCCTGACAATGCTAATCCTATGGGTGAGAATCTGCGTTTTCCGGAAATGCACCACCGGTGTAATAATCTCGACTTGATTTCCATGTTTTATCAAGGAGACCACTTTCATCCTTAATTATTGCAATATTGCTGCAGATGCATTGCAGTTTTCTATTGCAGTTTCATGCTTTGCAGTATTGCCACAACAGCGTTTCCTCATCACTACAGCATTGTCACATTATTTCGACAACATTGCCTCTGCATGTCCATTGCACTAATCTTCTCCAGTTTTAATAATGCAACAAACAATAACATTGAATAACTCAGACCTTCGTCAAGTTGGATAGATGTGCTTACTGTGGACTTAACAATATTCTGGTCCATTATTGTCTGTCCCTTTACAATAATTCTGCGAATGCATGCTTGTCTGGTGTTTGATTCCAGTTACACACAACATACTATGACACTGGCAAAGCGCTACAAGAACTAGTCAAGCGTCCTGTCCCCCGCAGTATCGACAAGAAGTGGACAGAGGAGGACACGGTATGTTGTGTTGTTGTTTTGTTGTTTTGGGGAGTGCGTCTGATGTCTGGTGAAGATTATAATATTGAATATTGTGTAAATTTAATACCGCAATGCTGTTTCCTTCATCCATTTACTGAATCTGTCTAAATCTTCTTCATTTAGTCAATATCATAAATAATGTGAATAACAATGGATCTTCGACTAACAAAATATTAAAGAAGAAATGGAGGAATTGCGCTAAGCTATTGTCGTGAGGGTGATGAAAATGGGAACTATTGAGCCTCGAGCAGGATTCCAACCCACATCTCTTTGCATTCCGGGCCAGTGTTCTAACCATTACACCACCTAGGCTCCCTGATATCACCACTCTACCCACGCCTACCTGTCTATGTGGCTCCTTGCCTGAGAGGTCAGTCAAGACCACTACACTATCGCATTAGTCACATTGGGGTAAATCTTGAAGAGTATTGGATTTTGGTGAGACTAACTCCATGATTAGATCTAAGCGATGTTTAGAATAATATTGACATTAGTTTTAATCTGCAGGTGGAAATCTGGTTGATTTGTTATTGATTCAGTCACTTTTCATTACAATTAGAAAATAACCAGTTGAAATCAATTTCACTGCAATCGCTTTCCAGAAACGCTTTGTCAAGGGTTTGCGACAATACGGGAAAAACTTCTTCAAGATACGGAAAGAGTTACTTTCCTACAAAGAAACGGTAAGTGCCTGTTTCTTAGTGACACTTGTTAAAACTGCTTGATGTGAAGATGCGACATTGTGTGAGTGGGTGCGTGGATTGGTGTTGTTTGTGAACAGCGCAATTATTTGAAGTGATGGTTCCTGAAAGGCTGTTCTGCGTACAGGTCAGGATGTATTAAACCGAATGCATACTTGGTGGTGGATAGGCCATGTCAGCTCTGAGTAGAATAGGGACTTGGAAACATTGGACACTCCATGTTCTGTGTGCCGAAGATCTGATGATTGTAAAGAGACAAACTGCAGTGGTATGGTAATATTTCCTGTTCATCAGGTCTGGTTAAGCCATCTTGCAAAGCACAGTGAAAGGGGTAAAAGACAAGCTGGACAAGAGGTTTGAAGACAACATCAGGGAATGGAAGGTGTGGAGTTTGGCAAGTCTCAGAGGGCAATGGAGAACAGGGAAAAATGGTTGCAAAATCATCTGCGGCGCCCCAATAACCCTCGTAGTTAAGGGATTGATGAGGATGAGGATGATCTGAATGCAATGTAGTCACATGTAATTGGGTTTATGTAGAATAGAACTAGTGTACATGTGGAATGTGAAGGAAAGTCTAATCTAAGACACTCACCATGTGATATTTGGGGATTACCGCCCACCTCTGCCTACATTTTCTGCGTGTTGAATAAAAGGATTGGGCTGCTCAAAGGGCATTGCGTATCTACACGTTGAACAAGGGCTAGAAGTCTAAATAATGTATTATCTATGTGTAGAATAAGGAATAGGCCGAAGGACAGTGGAGACTACATCTTCTACGTGCAGAATATGCAATAGGTCTAAGGGCACTACATTGTCTACGTGCAGAATAAGCAATAGGTCTAAGGGCACTACATTGTCTACGTGCAGAATAAGCAATAGGTCTAAGGGCACTACATCATCTATGTGCAGAATAAGTAATAGGTCTAAGGGCACTACATTGTCTACGTGCAGAATAAGCAATAGGTCTGAGAGCACTACATCGTCAACGTGCAAAATAAGGAATAGGTCTAAGGGCACTACCTCGTCTACATGCAGAATAAGCAATAGGTCTAAGGGCACTACATCGTCTACAGGCAGAATAAGCAATAGGTCTAAGGGCACTACCTCGTCTACATGCAGAATAAGCAATAGGTCTAAGGGCACTAAATCGTCAAAGTGCAAAATAAGCAATAGATCTAAGGGCACTACATCGTCTACAGGCAGAATAAGCAATAGATCTAAGGGCACTACATCGTCCACATGCAGAATAAGCAATAGGTCTAAGGGCACTACATCGTCTACAGGCAGAATAAGCAATAGGTCTAAGGGCACTACCTCGTCTACATGCAGAATAAGCAATAGGTCTAAGGGCACTACATCGTCAAAGTGCAAAATAAGCAATAGGTCTAAGGGCACTACATCGTCTACAGGCAGAATAAGCAATAGGTCTAAGGGCACTACCTCGTCTACATGCAGAATAAGCAATAGGTCTAAGGGCACTAAATCGTCAAAGTGCAAAATAAGCAATAGATCTAAGGCATTACATCGTCTACAGGCAGAATAAGCAATAGGTCTAAGGGCACTACATCATCTATGTGCAGAATAAGCAATAGGTCTAAGGGCACTACATCGTCCACATGCAGAATAAGCAATAGGTCTAAGGGCACTACATCGTCCACATGCAGAATAAGCAATAGGTCTAAGGGCACTACATCGTCTACATGCAAAATAAGCAATAGGTCTAAGGGCACTACATCGTCTACATGCAAAATAAGCAATAGGTCTAAGGGCACTACATCGTCTACATGCAGAATAAGCAATAGGTCTAAGGGCACTACATCATCTACAGGCAGAATAAGCAATAGGTCTAAGGGCACTACATCGTCTACATGCAAAATAAGCAATAGGTCTAAGGGCACTACATCGTCTACATGCAGAATAAGCAATAGGTCTAAGGGCACTACATCGTCTACAGGCAGAATAAGCAATAGGTCTAAGGGCACTACATCAACTGCGTGATGATAACGGCCCGCATGTTGGGTAACTGGATCATGAGATGACTGAATCACGGCGCGCTTGTCGGTGATCGCTACTCCCATGGCCCAAATCAATCTCCATGGTAACGGACGGGTCTAGTGATCAAGTTGTCGTCTCAGTCGGCTCAGTCGGCGCCTACCTACAACGACGCCCCGTGGCCGAATTAGACATTAGACGGGTAGTGTTGGTGGCGCCGCCTGCCGCTGGTTTCCCTAGCTGGTGCCCACCGCTGGTAGCTGGCGTTCAATACTGCTTCCTCCCACTGTTTGCCTACCGCCGACCGGGAACCAGCGCTCGCTAGCGCCATCTAGCGGATGCGGTTGTAACTACATGATTGCAAGGAACGCTGGCTGTGGCTGTGGCTGTGGCTGTGGCTGTGGCTGTGGCTGTGGTTCTCTTCCCTCTCTTTGTAGATAACATTTAATTGAGGGGTGTTTTGTGTTAATGTGAAAATAGACTTCCCTGATTGCTTTGTGGCATTTCCGCTCACGAACGGCTTTCTCCACTCGAACGCGCGTGCGCGGGGCCCTTTATTAACGGCGAAATGATTGTAATATTCAATCCAGAGGCCATTTTAATTGGTTGATTATTGCCAAGCCGGCGGGAGAAGCTTTGTCTAGATTTGAATCGATCCTGACGCTGAATTTGTGTGATAAGAAAGAGCAGGTTGGCGGCAGGGAATAAGCAGGTCTTAACCATGGGCTTTCTAATTGTCTGATTTAAAGAGGCATGCTTTTTGTGTTTCTGGCAGTTTTCTTCTTCTTTTTTTTATCGATATGTGGAGTTGTTATGTATAATATACTTTACTTTAAGTTTGGAGTCACTTTTGGTCTGAAGGGATAATTCTAGGGGATATTTTAATTGAAAACCTGCAAATTAATTTAGGTCTATCATGGCTTCTGCCATTAATTTTTTTAGGGCAATATATTAACTTGTTATTTATAATTTACTTTAGTTTGAAGGGATACATTTAGGAGATTTTAATTGAAATGGAAACATGCAAAATGAATATAGGTTTTGTTTGGTTGTTGGGGCTTTACATCCTGGCAGCATCTAAGGTCATATCTAATGCTACTGTGTGCACTCGTGGCTCCTTTATAGTGCTGCCCCACTGGGAGACCATGCTGCTGACACCATGACCAATTTCCCACTCACTCTATCCTGACATTGAACTAACCTGTCCTTGCCATATACTATTAATGCCGAGCACCAGGCTAGGTAGCGACAAGTATAAATTTTGTACGCCATTGGTTTGACAAGAGGCAGTGTAGGCAGGCCTCAAGGCATGACAGCATTAGTGCTCGTGACACCTGCACTAGAGACGGTCGGCACACTATTGAGCAGCTCTAATCCTTAGAGCCACTCTACATTGCCCAGATGTCATTCACTGTGACGGGTCTAGCTGTGTCATGCTACAAATTGCCGCCGCATGGCGCCACCGCATGTTGATGACTCATTGGGAAAATGTAACTCGGTTGATTCCCATTCTATAGTTATAGTCTGCCCCTCCCCCTCCTCCTCCCCCTCCCCCTCCCCCCCTCCTCCTCCTCCTCCCCCTTCCCCTCCTCCCCCTCCCCCATCCCCCCTCCCCCTCCCACTCTCCCTCTACCTCTCCCTTCTCCCTCCCCTCTCCCTTCTCCATCCCCTCTCCCTTTCCCCTTCCCCTTCCCCTTCCTTTCCCCCTTCCCTCCTCCCCGTCTCCCACCCCTCCCCCTCCCGTTCCTCTCCCCCCCCTCGTCTCCCCCCCTCTCCCCCCCCCCCCCCTTCCCCTCCCTCACATCTTCCACTCCCCTTCCCTCTCCCATCCCTTCCCCTTTCCCTGCCCAGTCCTTACTCTGGTCCCACACCACCCCCTTCACATACCCTGTCCCCCTCACCCCCCTGCCACGAGAGCTGTTGATGGGCTGGGGAGGCTGGCGGTGTGAAGAGCTGTGAAGAGTTGGAAAACAGGCTAGTGGGTGTGTAGGGAGCTTTGAGACTGCCCCCAAGACAGGCGCGTGATGTGTGATGGGTAGGCTTATGTTGCTTAAGGGGCCACTGCTGCTGTGTGAGGGGCTGGCTTGTGTGTGGGGGGCGGGCTTGTGTGTGAGGGGCTGTGCTGTTCGTAGGGCATGGGGCCGTGAGAAGGGCTGGCGTTGTGCGAGGGGCTGTCAGATGGGCGGTTGATTGTTGGGGTGTGGTTGGTGGCACAGCCTGGCGGCTGCAAGTGTAACTGTTTGCGCGTGCGCGCTGCGGCAGTGCGATCAATACAATGGGGTTCAGCACCCCGCTCTCCGTTCCAAACTCCGCCCTTCTCTGCTTCTCTCTCTGCTTCTCTCTCCTCTCTCATCTCTCTCCTCTCTCATCTCTCTTTTCTCTCGTCTCTCTTCTCTCATTCTCTCTTCTCTCTCCCCTCTCCCCTCTCCCTTCTCCCCTCTCCCTTCTCCCCTCTCCCCTCTCCCTTCTCCCTTCTCCCCTCTCCCTTCTCCCTTCTCCCCTCTCCCCTCTCCCTTCTCCCTTCTCCTTTCTCCCTTCCCCGCTCCTAGAATTCGCTCCCAGTTCTCCGCTCCCCACTTCCAGCTCCTGGTTCCCCATTCGCATCTCACCGCTTCCCTGGTCCTCGCTCTCCACTATCTGTTCCCTGTTCCCAAATACCACCTTCCCCGCTCTCCGCTCCCTATTCCACTTTCCCAGCTCCCCTCTCCTCGCATCTAGCTCCCCGCTCTCGTCTTACCACCCCCTGCTCCTCACTCCCCTGAGCCCTGATCCCATCACCTTTTATCCTGATCTCCCCCCCCCCCTCCCCCCTGCTCCCCTCCCACCTCCCGCGCCCTGGGCGGCGAGCCCCCGGTACTATCGGCACATGGCGTGGCCGGCGGGCCGGGCACTGGCCGCCTTTCAATAAAGTAAGGCAGCGCTTAATTGGTTGTCGGCCGGAGTGAGCCGCTCACACGCCGCCCGACCAGCGACAATGTTTGCCTTCTGATCGCCGCGCCCCGGGGAGCGGCGCCCGGCGCCCGGCGCCCGATCGATGGGAGCCGCGGCGGGGCAGGCCGGGGGATGGCCGGGGGATGGCCGGGGGATGGGAGTGTGGGAGTGTGGGACCGTGTAAGGGTCTGTCAGGGTGTGTGAGTCCGGGTAAGGCCTTATTGGGATATGTGGTACTGTGGAGGGATGTGTGAGGTTGTGGAAGGATATGTGGTATTGTGGAAGCATGTGTGGTGGTGTGTAGCGATGTGTGGTGGTGTGGAAGGGTGTATGGTGGTGTGGGAGGATATGTGGTGGTGTGGGAGGACGTGTGGTGGTGGTTAAGGATGTGTGGGTGGTGTAGGGACATGTGGTGGTGTGTAAGGTGGGTGGTGGTGTGGAAGGATGTGGTGTGGGAGGATGTGGTGTGATGTGTGGTGGTGCGCAGCGGTGTGTAAGGACGTGTGGTAGTGGTGTGTAGTGATATGTGTGTGGTGTAAGGACATGTGGCGGTGTGTAAGGGTATGTGGCAGTATGTAAGGACATGTGGTGCTGTGTAAGGATGTGTGTGGCTGCGCTCGTCGCACACCCGGATGTGTGCAACGTGTAACAGCAACATCGGTCACGTGACCTCCTTTCCTTACACAGGTGGACACTAGGGTTTGCTTGCTTTGGGGGGGGGGGGGGGGGGGGGGGTGGTGCTACATTCAGTTAGAGGCTCTCTCGAGGTGAGACGAGTGGGGGATTGATGCTTATCGTCCGTCGCCACCGACAACGGTGGAAACGAGGCGGCCGTAATACATAGGCGCCGGGGTTAGTTTCCGAGATGTCCGTGAGGGGGCGACAGGGTAGCGCAACGCTGCATAGCGATAATAAACTACATCACCGTTCCAGCGGCGCGGTACATTGTGGGATGCGTCAGAGCAAAACAAACCCGTGAGAATCACATGGCACATGCTAATAATAGACTGGGTGCAGCTATGAAATGTGCTAGTTTCAGCTCATCTCAGCTCTTGTTCGAAACATAGAATACCAAATAAATATAATAAATTAAGATATTAATCTTTTATCCAGCATTGCATTTACATCAATATAATATGCACATCTTATGCCATGTGCATTTAGATTTAGACAAGTCTGGGCACTTAGATTAGTGTTAGAGCCATAGCCAGAATTAGTTTTACTTATTTTATTCATGTTTTTATTTATACCATATGGTTAATGACATGTAGAACTAGAAAATTAGTAGGGTTAATCAGATATTGGTTATATATTTCTCTGAAACAAGTGTATGTTGACACATTTGGCATTTTAATATTTAGAACAAGAATTAATAATGGTGATGTGGATATCACTGATTGTTTTGTGTGGAATTGTATGGTTCTTAGCCCAAAATGTTTAACTATGGCTAGTTTTGTCTTAGGTATATTCATCAGATCATTATATTGCATGTATGCAAACATTTTTATGCCAAATTGTTTTGTATTTCTATTCATTTTGAATAAAATCAAAGTTTTTCCCTACACATATCGACAAACTCAATGGCCATTCACATTTGCTTTGCTGCCAAGGCCGTTTTCAGCGCATGCGCAGTCGGAACCGTGATTCTGTCTATACGGTGACGGGCACGGCCACCTTACCATTCTAACAGCACATTTCTGGAAGCTAATTGTTTGTTAGTTGGCACCTTTTGTAGTCGCTGTGGTTGCCCCCTTTGTCTGTGAGACAATGTGTGAACCCCGTGGACGTGAATTCGGTGCAGACGACCTGTGTAGTTAGGCAAGCTGGTTAAGTGACTTCCACACTGCCAGCAGATGACTGGTTAATGAGCGCTGTAGTGCAGTGACCTTTACACCTAACGTGCCAATAAACAACTGGTCAAAGGTCACGACTTGTATCAGTGTCTACCCTCATCTGTGGGGCGATTTCATGAAGTACATGACACCTCCTGTGTTGGATAGTTTAAAAAAAACATGCTTGTTAGTATAAATGCCAAGCGCCAGGCTATATAGTGACAAGTATCCATTTTATAAGTCATTGGTTTGACTCGGATGGGATCCGGACTCCTGACCTTCCGCATGGGAGGCCTGCTCTCTAGCGACTTGTCACCGTGTTCGGTGACCTGAGGTGTTGGTAGGATGTCTAACCCCCAACAATCCGTGGCCAATACTATACACACGGCGTGGCTCTGTTTAAATAGTTGACAATGCCTGGGGCTGACTTGACAATGCAGGTGTATGGAGTGAGGTGTTTGACATCTGAATGTTTCCTTACAAAACCCTGACACGGAAAGATCATCAGTCCAACAAGCGGAACCACACACGGACACGCAGTCACACACCCACACACTCACACACGCACACACTCACTCACACACTCACTCACATGTACTTTTACACACACTCGCATAGACTGACATACTGTTACACACATTCACACACTCGGTTTGAACCCTGGTCGAGTCAAACCGATGACTTAAGAATTGATACTTGTCGCTTCTTAGCCAGGCGCTCGGCATTAATAGGATAGGGCAAGGACTGGTTGGCTTTCTGTCAGGATAATGTGACTGAGTGGGATATCAGGTCATGGTGCTGATGGACTGGTCTCCCATTGGGGCAACACTATAAAGTGCCATGAGTGCGCACTGTCACAAGTCGATACCCGTCCTGATATGACCTTAGATGTTGCTAGGATGTAAAACAAACAAACAAAACACACATGCACTCACACTCACAACCACATCCACACTCACCACACCCACACCCACACTCACACTCACAACCACACCCACACTCACACTCACAACCACACCCACAACCACACTCACACTCACAACCACACCCACACTCAAACCCACACATACACACACCCACACATACACACACCCACACATACACACACCCACACATACACACTCCCACACATATTCACTCCCACAGTCATACCCACACCAACATTCACATTCGCACCCTCACACATACTTGCAAATGCTCTCCAAGCAGAACCCGTGTGTTCAGTCACCACCACCCGAGTAGACAAACTGATACTAGTTATAGCCGCCGGCCGACACCACACAACACACTATACCGGTGTGGCGTTTTCAGCCGTGCGCCGTGTTCAGCCGTGCGCATAGACTGCGCACCTGTCCTTTTTGGAGAGCTGTTTCGCTACTAAACTGTGTTGGAAAGCTCCGTGACTAAACTGCACCTGAGCTGTGTTTGGAGAGTTGTGAAACTGACTTGTATTTGGAGAGTTTCGCTATTAAACTGTGTTTGGAAACCTGCGTGACTAAACTGTGCACCTGAGCTGTGTTTGGAGAGCTGTGAAACTGACTTGTGTTTGGGAGAGTTTCGCTACTAAGCTGTGTTTGAAAAGCTCCGTGACTAAACTGTGCTCCCATGCTCTGGTTGGAGAGTGGTGCGCATCTGCACTGGTTGGAGAGTGTTGCGCACCTGCTCTGAGGTCGGAGAGTGCTGTGCTGTGCTGTGCTGTGCTGTGCTTGGAGAGTGCTGTGCTGTGCTTGGAGAGTGGTGCGGTGTGGTCGGAGATTGGTGCACTCTGCTTGAAGAGTGTTGTGCAACTGTGCTGTGCTTGGACAGTGTTGTGCTTGGAGAGTGGTGCGCACCTGCGTGACTGTGACGTGGGCACTTGGCTGCCTCAGGCATCTCCTGGCACATCACGGACCTCGTCACACCTCGTCACACCTCACTCCTCACTCCTGGTGCGAACCTAATCACCACCCCTTCACCGCCTGCCCGCCTACCCCTTTACCCACCTACCCTCCTACCCGCCTTCTCGCCTGCCTACCAGCCTGCCCCCTGGCGGGCAGCGCGGGAACTCCATGCACACGTCTCGTGTACATGGAGCCAGTACTGACTGAGTGGTGCCCGGTGTGTAAGTTGCATAGTCCGATGAAATATGAAATTTTCAAAACCAAACCAATTATCTAGATTTGATTTTACATATCTAACTTAGATACTGATGCACTTATTAAGCATTTGTTTCTGCGTAGAAAGTAATACTGTGTCAATTTAACTGAACACCTTACTGGAGAAGTCTATGGTGTCAAGCTTGCCAAAACTAATTTTCCATGTTTGCACTCAAAATATCTCAAAACTTTACCATCTGAAATATAAGTAACTTTGAACTAATGTAAAGTAGATAGTAGTGATCGATCTAATATATTTATCTCAGAAAAAATAGAGAAATTCAAAACCATCGGACTATGCAACTTTAACCAGACGCATGTAGTAAGGTCACTCACTGTACGGCTTCCCCATGGGGTGATCTTCCTGCCGAGCAACCAAATGTCACATTAAATTAAAGTTCCTCCTTATGCAAAATACATTGTTGCCATGAATCGGCAACTTAATTATTTACCTAGAATTAGCAGGGTCTGTATGCAGCCTCAAAAGTCTTGAATTTAAACCTATATCGGTTAATTAGTCTTGAAAAGCCTTGAATTCCATTAAACTGTCCCCACTGATCTAAATTAGCCATTCGCCATTGTTTTTTCCCCCCCAAATCAAAATCAAAATAGTCTTGAATTCCTATCAAAAACAGCTTTTAAATAGCCTTGAATTCGATATGTTCACATGTGTACGGACCCTGATCAGGTCTTCCTTTATGTATACATATATGTGAGCATTTCACATGCATATATACATACGTCTACAGGACAAGTGATGTCAAAGTTATATTGTGGCAAGTAGCTATGTGTGTCTCATTGTGTGGGGACCGGACGGGATGGCCGAATGAGTTAGAGCGTCCGTCTCCCGTGCTGGTAGATCGGGGGGTCGTGGATTCGAGCCCTGGTCGAGTCAAACCAATGACGTAAAAATTTATGCTTGTCACTTCCTAGCCTGGAGCTCGGCATTATTAGGATAGGACAAGGACTGGTTAGCTCAGTGTCAGGATAATGTGACTGAGGGGGATATCGGTTCATGGTGCCGGTGGCCTGGTTTCCCAGTGGGACAGCACTATAAAGTTGCCATGAGTGTGCACTGTCACAAGTCGGTACCCATCCTGATATGACCTTAGATGTTGCTAGGACATAAAACAACAAAAAAACAAAACAAACAAACATTGTGTGGGTGAGCCACACTCACAGTGCTGGCTTCACGTGGGGAAGGTCAGGTGTTCAAAACCCCCGCTGAGTCAAAGCAATGACGTACAAATTTAAATCTTGTTGCTAACCTAGCCTGGTGCTTGGCATTACTAGGATACGGCAAGGACTGGTTAGCTCAGAATTGGGATAATGTGACTGAGTGGGAAATCGGGTCATGATGCTGGCGGCCGTGGTCTCCTAGTGGAACAGCACTATAATATATAGTTACCATGGGTGTGCACTGTCACAAGTCGGTATCCATCCTGATATGACCATAGATGTTGCCAGGACGTAAAACCCTAACAGATGTGGCTTAAGATTTTACATTCCATAAGCACGGTGGGGAAGAACAAGATTCAATGCGCGTCATACCAATTTTGGTACGTGTACCGCTTTGATTTGACATGCATTGTGTGCCATGTACGACATTAGACCTATAGAGCAGCCGTCCGCCTTCAGTCATTTTTCCGCTTTTTTTTTGCACGAAGATCGTATGTTATGTGTGGAATTCGTGCCCGTTGAATGTTGGTTTGTGGTCACGCATCGTTGGAACGTTGCTCCGCGTGTACACAGCTGAGATCCTGACGTCGTCGGGCCAGGTTCCCCTGCCAGCAAGTCACGTGATCATGGCTCTCACCCCTGTTGCATTGACACCGTCCCCAAAATAACATGACACAGGCATATATACTTGTACACATATACTGCGTATATACTTGTATATACGGGTGTAGGGTGCATGAGGTTGGGAGCCGTTGTGGGCTCCGCTAGAGTTGGGTGCGATCCGCCAGGGCCGCATTCAGGGTCCGTCTCAGAGGCGCCTCGGAGACGCCCGTGACGGGAGGCTAGTCTGAACGACAACAGCAGTTGGTCACCTCGAAAATGGCCGCTCCCATAGGCGGTGGCCATTTGCAATCGAAATGCTGCGCTCTGATTGGATGAAACCACTGCATGCGGCGGCCATTTTCGAGGCGCTTTTCACCTCCAGTCTGGAAAGAGAGGCGTCTCCAAGACGTCGCCGAGAAGCACTCTGAACGGAAATAAGGCAAAAAGCATCGCCGAGATGTCGCCGAGGCGCCTCCGACACGGACCCTGAACGTGGCCCAGGTTAACGCTTTGGTCGGGCGGAGAGTTCAGATGCCCTAGTCAGCGCCAGCATTGGGATCGGCAGGTTCTAGTTCAATCCGCCAGGGGCCGCCTGGTTCCCCTTCCGCCTTGGTCTTGGGCTTGGCTTGGCTCGTCACTGCCCGCCCGTCCAGCACCGTAGCCACTTATCGGTGCCCGCTCGTCTTGGTATACACATATACACATATACACATATACACATATACACATATACACATATACACATATACACATATACACATATACACATATACACATATACACATATACACATACACACATACACACATACACATATACACATATACACATATACACATATATACACATGACTATGAGACTGTCTCCAAAGGTGCTAAGCAATATGGGACAAAACTTTGTCCATAGTAACGATTAACACACTATCTACTTATGCATTTTCTCAGGATAAACTGATTTGTTTTTTACATGGTGTTTCATAATCCCAATAGAATACATATTGATTTGAAGCAAATGACCTTGTGTTTTCAGTGTAACCGTTTCTGTGCTGTTTTGTGTCAATCATTACTATGGACAAAAAAATGAAGAGCTAGCACCTTTTGAGACCGGCTCATATACACATATACACATATACACATATACACATATACACATATACACATATACACACATACACATTTTCACACATACACATATACATACACACACACATACACACACATATACACATATACACACACACATACACACACATACACACACATATACACACATATACACACATACACACATACACACCACATATAGACATGGGTCGTTCTTAGCCAGTGTGTACCACTTTTGTGACATGGAAATCAAAAGTGAAAACATTCTAAATAATAGTTGAATCGACAGTCATACATGTATGTGTTACATACGTACCTACAGTTACAGTAGTCCATCAACACACGATGCCACTTCCTCTACCTCTGTCAGTACTAAATGCTGCCACGCCCGTATCAGCTGAGAACTACAGGGATGAGAAATTTCCGATTTTCAGCGAATTTCCAATTTTGTATTGGCCACAAGGGTCATTTCTGAGATTTGTGTAAATCAGATGTAAAAAAAAAACTGGGGGGGGGGGGGTGGTTTTCCTTCTGACATCAAATATATCAAGTCAAATAATTCCTCCGTGCCAAGCCATGTGCTTTACCAGACGCAACCAACTTATCTTATTTCCCAAAGAAAAATGACTGTTCAGCTACAGCAAAGTAATCCCAGGTTGTCTTAAAATGGCCGTGAAATGGCACCAAATTCAAAATGTTCTCGGGGGTGGGGCGGGGCGGGGGGGGGGGGGGGGGGGAGGCTCACCGCACCCCAGCCGCAATGGGACTTGCTTCGCTCGTAAATATAGATGACACTTTTCAGACTTTTTTTGTCACAAGCTACTCTCATCCCTGCAACTATCAGCTGTCACCTGATCATGCTGCACCGTTCGATTGACAGCGCGTGTGCAGACTGGCGCGCAGTAGTCGGCTGGGCCGGGCTGGGGGGGCGGGGCGAGTCATGGCGGAATAACGCCTTTAATTCGGTTTATGCGGTGAGGACTTTACCAAAGTGGTCGGCCCGACGTGTACTTAAACGACGTGATTGACGGCTTTGTCAAAGGACGATGGTCGGTGGCGCCACCACGCGGACGCGTAGTTCACGCTCAGTCCGCACGGTGGCAGCACTGTGCCTGACTTGAATGGGGAGAACTGGTGGGAGGAAGGAACCCGTCGTCGTTGTTAGTTTGTTGTTGGAGTTTTACGTCCGGGCAACATCTAAGGTCATATCACGACGGGTGTTTCTTGTTGATTAAGCGTTCCTCACTTTATTAAAGCTGCATAGTCCGATAAAGCATCACCATTTATGCAACCGAATCAATTATCTAGATGTTACTCTACATATCTTAGATACTGGTGCTCTTATTAAGCATTTGTTGCCACATTGAATGGAACACTGGGTCAAGTTAGAGCTGCATAGCCTGGTAAAATATTAAATTGTCCAAATCAATGTTCATTATCTGGTTTGGTTCTACATATGCGTTGATGTACTTATTAAGCATTCGTTACCACATAGAAATTAGAAGGGAACACCGAGTCAATTTAATAGAACCTCGTTACTGACATGTTCTACAGATGTATGTACACACGTTGTACAGATGTATAACCTATGTATGTATATATTTATGTACACATGCCGTATACATGTTTTACATGTATGTATATATTTATGTACACATGCTGTGTACATGTTTTACATGTATGTATATAGTTATGTACAAATGCCGTTTACATGTTTTATATGTATGTATGTATTTATGTACACATGTTTTACATGTATGTATATATTTATGTACACATGCTGTATGCATGTTTTACATGTATGTATATATTTATGTACACATGTTGTATACATGTTTTTACATGTATTTATATATTTATGTACACATGTATTACATGTATGTATATAATTATGTACACATGCTGTATACCTGTTTTTACATGTATGTATATATTTATGTACACATGTTTTACATGTATGTATATATTTATGTACACATGATGTATACATGTTTTACATGTATGTATATATTTAGGTACGCATGCTGTATACATGTTTATACATGTATGTATATATTTATGTACACATGTTTTACATGTATGTATATATTTATGTACATATTTATGTACACATGTTTTACATGTGTGTATATATTTATGTACACATGCTGTATACATGTTTTACATGTATGTATATATTTATGTCAAATGCTTTAGCGTAGTCTATATAACATGAATATATCCTTATCTACTTCTAGGTGTCATGTTTTTACATGTATGGATACATATTTTATGTTTTATTTGTATGTACACATGTATTATATATATATACAGTGAAACCTCTCTAAATTGACCGACCTTGTGACCGACTTTAAGTGGTCCATTTACGGAGGTGGTCGGTTTAGAGAGTTAGAATATCCTTGTTGGGACCCAAATAAAGCGATCGATATAGGGGAGTGGTCGATCTGTAGTGGGGTCGGTATAGAGAGGTTTTACTGTATACATGTGTGTATATGAGTATATGTATATACATATGTATCATCTCTATAATTGTAAAATGCTATATATACATTTATTTTTAATTTTTATATTAACTTGATCTATTATAACAAATCTATAAACAACGACTACATTAGTCTGTAATTTTGTAGAACTGAACATCTATAGACTAAATCACCATTCCAGCGGCGCGGTGCATTGTGGGATGCGTGGAAGAAAAACAAAGCCGCGAGAAGCACATGGCACATGCTAATACACTGGGTGCAGTTATGAAATGTGCTAGTTTCAGCTCATCTCAGCTCTTGTTTGAAACATAGAATACCAACTAAAAAAAATATATCTAATAAATTAAGATATTAATCTTTTATCCAGCATTGCATTTACATCAATATAATCAGCACATCTTATACCATCTGCATTTAGATTGAGAAAAATCTGGGCACTCACACTAGTGTTAGAGCCATAGCCAGAGTCAGTTTTAATTATTTTATTCATGTTTTTATTTATATCCTATGGTTAATGACATGTAGAAATAAAAAATGAGTAGGGTTAATCAGATATTGGTTATACATTTCTTTGGAACAAGTTTCTGTTGACACATTTGGCATTTTAAGATTTAGAAAGAGAATTACTTCTGGCTAATCAATGGTGATGTAAACATCAGCCTGTAAAGTGACTGAAATTATATGTTTCTTAGCTCAAAATGGTTAATTATGGAGAGTTGTGTCTTAATAATATTCATTATATTATTATATTGCATCCTTACATCCATCTTTGTGCCAAATTGTAATGTATTTCTATTAATTTTGAATAAAATGGCAATTTTGCCCTACGTGTATCAGCAAACTCAATGGACGTACGCTTTTGCTTTGCTGCCAAAGCCGTTTTCAGCGCATGCGCAGTCGGAACGGTGATCTTGTCTATTAAAAGGGCCTGGTGAAGCATGTTATTTTGTGGCCATTTAGCTGATGCCTTGTTACCAATAAAACCTGTTATGTGCCAACGGTGGCACAATAAAAGTGACAGTTTAACGTCTGGCCGTGATCAGAGAATGACTCGGGGCGTTCCTGATTTAGAAGGGACGCTGTAAAAAAAACAAAAAAAACAGATAATTTGCTACACGAGATAAATCTTCGCATACGCGTAAAGATTAAATAACCACTGAATGTCAGTTTATCTGTTCTGTATATCACCATACAAACAAAGAATCCAAGTACATAAGAGTACACCCTCCTACCAGCTTTTGCGATTTTATATCTGCTTTTATATTCCCTTTGCTGTCCGATGAAAGCATAGCAAAAAAAAAACCCGCACATCCAAGTTGCATAATGGCGCACTCATAGCCCGATGAAAGTATCAAATTTCTGAAACCAAAACAATGATCTATATTTTATCGTACGTATTAACTTATTAAGCATTTATTGCTGCATAAAAGGGTGTATGTGCTAAGTCAATTCAATAAGCATGTGTTACTGCCGAAACCTTTGGTGTCAGAATGTTGACGTGCATACCAACATTATTTTAGATTTTATTTACTTCATATATCTTTTAAAATGTTATGTACTTCAACTTAAACTGTCTCTGACTGGCTGTCTGTCTCACTTTCTCACTCTCTCTCTCTCTCTCTCTCTCTCTCTCTCTCTCTCTCTCTCTCTCTCTCTCTCTCCCTCTCTCTCTCTCACTATCTCTCTCTCTCTCTCACTACCTCTCGGCCTCTTTCCCTGTTTTTTCTCTTTTTCTCTTTTCCTCTTTTCCTCTTTTCCTCTTTTCCTCTTTTCCTCTTTTCCTCTTTTCCTCTTTTCCTCTTTTCCTCTTTTCCTCTTTTCCTCTTTTCTCTTTCCCTCTTTTCCTCTTTTCCTCTTTTTTCCTCTTTTCCTCTTTCCCCTTTTCCCCCTTTCCCTCCTCTTTCCCCCCTTTCCCCCTTTTCCTTTCCTCTCTCGGGTTCCCCTTTCCTCTTTCCCCCCTTCCCCCCCCCCCTTTCCCCTTTCCCTGTTTCCCTCCTTTCGTCCCCTTCCTTGTTTCCCCCCCTTTCTCCCCATTTCCCCCTTTCCTCTTTCCCTCCTTTACCCTTTCCATCTTTCCCCTCCACCCCCCTCCCTCTCTCTCCTTCACGCTCTCCCCGTTTCTTTCCCTCTATCTTTTTCTACCCCCCTCTCTCTCCCTCTCTCCCTCTCTCTCATAATACACAATAGTCAAAGGTAAATATGAAATATCGAAAAATAAGTGTGTATATATGGATATGTTTTGAGCTCATATAATCAGGAGAGCACAGGAGACAGCACATAGAATCAGGATAATACTACTACTACTACTACTAATAATAATATATAATCAAGTAATTACCTTCTGTGCCTTTACACTCTCATAATTCATTATGCATCACATAATATGCTCAAAACCATCTGACTATGTCACTTTATTTTCTGCCTCTCCTTTTCCCATTCCCAGACATGTACTTGAATAACCCACAGTCGAAATAGTGGCATTTCCTATTTTAAATTAGACATACGGTTTATATTCAGCGGGCTGGTCGGGCAGAGGCCCTGCTACTTTCCAGTCCTCTCCATAGCAAGCAACCGGAGGGTCTGTGTGTGTGTGTGTGTGTGAGAGAGAGGGGGGGTGTAGGGGGTAGGTGGGGGGGGGGGGGGGGGGCGTCCGACGACTCGGCTCTCCGAGCTGTGCATTAAACCGTAATAAAGCCGAACCATTTGCGAGCGTGCAACCGGCGGCCGTCGGGAGGTGGCGCCACGGGCGGCGGGTGGCGCGCCGGTCGCCGGTCGCCCGCCGCTGGTTGCCGGCGGCGGCCGCTGTCAGCGACACGACTTAGTGTCCCATAGAGTGGGGGTTTATGGGGGATGTAATGGCGGCGCCGAGTGAGGGACAGGGCCTCTGGGAGTGGAGTTGGGGGAGCTGGAGGGGCGGGGCGAGGCGGGGCGAGGCGAGGCGAGGCGGCGGCCGGGGAGCGGCGGGGTAGGACTGGATCGGACCCGGCCGGGGCTGCCCGGGATGGCGAGCAGGGAGCGGCGGGGCGGGGTGGGACCGGACCGAACCCGGTTGGGGCTGCCGGGGTGGCGGGTAGGGAGCGGGGCGGGGGCGGGGCGGCTGCCGGGGAAGGTGGGCGGGGACCTCCCGGAGCTGCTCAGGGCGAGGCCGGATGCGGCGGGAATTACCCGCCAGGCGGAGCTGCTCAACTAGATGGCAGGTTAAGTAAACTAGACCCGACTGTGTCGGGAGCGTGATGAATATCGATGGGGGCCGTGTGAGCTGACTGCTGCTGCCGCTCTCCCTCCACGGGTCGCCGGCGGGATGTCACGGAGCTCCTCCCTCCTCCTCCACCATCACCCACACGGCGATAGTTAGCTTACACGCCGCTAAGGTGGCGCTGTGCAGTTGGCGCCTTCTCCGGTGCGGGAGGTGTCAGTGTGAGACGATTGCGCTTTAGTTAGGAGGCTGCGCCGGTGTCGCGGTTTAGATTCTCAGTGGGTTTAGAGTCTATGCTCGGGGTTCTGCGCATGCGCGTATTCGATTAACATGACCCGGTCACCCAAGTTGCTAGAAATTCAAATAGAACACGGCGAGTGGAGTTGACAAAAACACGTGCCGTGCGCTAAAAGTATTTGAGCTAAATAATATATTTTTAGCGAATTGAAGAGTTAATGTCTTGACCACATTTGTGCCTCATAAAGTCGCTTGGGTCACCCGAGTTGATTAATCGAATACCCAGAAATGCTGTTAGATTTTGACGCATGCTCAGAACCCCCGAGTGTAGACTCTAAACCAACTGAGAATTTAAACCGCGACACTGGGTTCGTGTTTGTTGCGGAAAGTTCTGCCGCATTGCGATATGGGATTGCCTTTATGGGCGGGCCGTGTTTCTGATGTTCTGGTGGAATGTGGCTTCTTATACACGCGCACACCTGTATTTGTGTGTGTGTATTTGTGTGTGTGTATTTGTGTGTCTGTATTTTTCTGTATTTGTGTTTGTGTGTGTATGTATGTTTATGTATTTGTGTGTATTTGTTCTGTGTTTGTATGTGTATTTGTGTATTTCTTTGTGTCTTTTTGTGTGTGTATGTGTATTTAACATTCATGTATGTGTGTATATGTGTGTGTTTATGTGTGTGTATTTGTGTGTGTGTATTTATATGTGCTCATACATTTCAGTACTTGCTTTCGATCCAAACTTCAACCTTAATTACGTTGCATTTGGCTAATCTAGCGTCTAACTGAATGAACCTTAGTGGCCAATTGCCAGTAAAACATATTTCACGAAGGCAGTCGGGGGAGAGTTAGAACCGTCGTAATATTAGTAATCAGTCTGGGAATCCTCGAAATGACCCTTCTTGTGACCTTGTTTGAGGTTTAACGTCATATCAAGATCAGTTCTGACTTGTGACAGTGCACATGCATGTCAACTTTATAGTGCTGCCCCACTGGAAGACCTGACCACTGGCACCATTACCCGAAATCTCACTCACATTATCCTGATAGTGAACAAACCAGTCCTTGCCCTGGCCTATTAAAGCAGAACGCCAGAGTAGGTAGCAACAAGTATAATAAATTTGGTAAGTTTGTTTGACGTGGTTCAGTTTGAACGGGGCCAGCGAGTGCTCTTAGTCTTACAGCTTCAACCGTCCTGTCCGGTTTGTGGTAGAAGTGCCCTGAGTATGTGGTGACAAGCCTGTAGGTCATGTGTGAGATTGAAGGTCTTCACTGCAGTACATACATCCTGAGTGTGTACTGTTAGCTCTGCCCCCTGTGCCCCCCCCCCCCCCCGCTCCCCCCCCCCCCCCCTCCCCCCTCTCCCCTCCTCCCCTCCTTTCCCCTCCCTTCCCTCCCCTCCTCTCTCCCTCCGCCCTCCCCCCCCCCTCCCCCTCCCACCCCTCCCCTCTCCTCCTCCCCCCCCCTCCCCCCTCCCTCCCCTCCCCTCCTCTCCCTCCCCTCCCATCCCCCCCTCCTCCCCCCCCCTCCCCTCGCCCCCCTTCCCTCCCCTCCCCCTCTCCCTCTCCCTCTCCCTCTCCCTCTCCCTCTCCCTTCCCCTCTCCCTGTCCCTCTCCCTTTCTCCCTCTCCTCTCCCTCTCTCCCTCTCCCCTCTCCCCTCTCCCCCCTGCTCCTCCCTCTCCCCTGCTTCCCCCCTGCTCCTCCCCCCCTCCCACTCCTCCTCCCCCATCGTCTGAGTGCACCTGGATACTTCGCTGTGTAGAATACGCGTGGAGGTTGGGCTCTCTGCGGTAGCGCCTAATGCCTCTCCAGAGGGCAATCTGTTGTGTGCCTCCCCCCGGGCCGGTCCGAATTAGACCCGGGGCCACCACCGCCAGCTTTTCCCAGATGAGCTCACTGTATGTCGAGCTGCTCATACTGGCATGCATGTATATTATATAAATATATATTATATATCTACGAGATACAGGTACTACAATAATATATTATACATAACTTATTATTGCTATCCCACTAACACAATAACCTCCTTCATAATCTACTAATAATTAATATGCCCTACCTAAGTACCCGCTGATCTACCTATTTGCAATGTAATGTAAACGGCCGCAAGACCAGTGCCTCAGCACTGAAAAAAATGTATGTTCTGATGAATAAACTGTTTTACGAAAACAAAATATATAGTATATAATATATACTATATACTATATAATATTAATTAAAAATTATTATAACTGTTGTTTTCCCGAGGTACGAGCCTCTGATAGTTAATGGCTAGGGCCCGCCCACCCTACCCTACCACGACTATGACGTTGGCTTGTGCCGAAACGAAAACATTTTAGTATCCACCAAATTTTGAGATAATTTTTTATCCTATTAAGTATGTAAAAGATTGTTGGACCCGGATGTGCTTCCTTCTCCCTAGCCCATGACTATCTGAGGCTCGTACTTTGGGAAAACAAGTTATCCATCATCTGTACCCAGGTAAGATTTGTATAACTATACTATTATATATTATCATATCTCCCCTCTCCTTCGCCACCCCCTCCGCAAAACTCACTCACACTCACACACTCACACACTCACACACACACACACACGCCCACTTAGCGGGGTGTGAGTCTCTCCGGGTTGTGTCTACCTCAGGAGTCGGTCACAACGCGTCATGCTGCCGGCCGTGACTAATGAGTGAATACAGGAGGAGCAGGTTCTAACCAGGCCGTGTGCCTTTTTCAGGGGGCGCCCCCTGCCTGCTATTGATTGCGTGTAGTGGCGGTGTGGTATGACGTGTTGAGGCGGTTAGCGCTGTAGTGTGAGCCTGCTGAGCTGCTCTCACCGCTGGTACTGATACTTGTGATAGTGAGCTGCTCGTTCTACCTGACTGCATGCGCTCACTCAATTAGGCACCTTCAGCTGGTCTACAGCATCCGGAGTGTCAACTGCACCAACTCCCACCCCCTCCACCCCCATAACTAGCCTCCACCACCACCACCACCACCACCACCAACACCGCCACCACCTCCTCCACCTCCTCCACCTACTCCACCACCCCTAACTAGCCTCCACCACCACCACCACCACCACCACACCCTTCTCCACTACCATCACCACCACCATCACCATCACCACCACCTCCACCACCACAAGAACCACCACCATCACCCCTACCTCTCCCCTTCCACCTGCCCTCCCCTCCCCTTCCACCTGCCCTCTCCCTTTCCACCTGCCCTATTCCCCTTTCCACCTGCCCTCCCATCCCCCTCCCCTCCCCTCCCTCCCCCTCCCTCCCCTCCCCTCCCCCTCCCCTCCCTCCCCTCCCGTGGAAGTAGTGAGCACCTTGAACTGCTCATCCGTGTGAGTGCGGCGCGGCTGCCGGCCAGTTCGAGCTGCTCGGGAGGCCGTCAATATGCGCGGCCGTGCGGCTGCGCCTTATTGAAGCCGCCGTTAGGCGCTGTTATATGCGCCGGCGGGGTGATGAGGCCGGGGCGCGCATGCGTGTCAGGCAGCCACTATAGCCGCCTCCCCTCTAGGGGAGTCTAGAACCGGTGTTGCGGTTTAGATTCTCCGTGGATTCAGATTCTACGCTTGGGGTTCTGCGCATGCGCGGGCGCTGGGCGACTCGGGTCACCTGAGT
The DNA here is from genome assembly GCA_030323885.1 of Branchipolynoe longqiensis. NCBI lineage: Eukaryota > Metazoa > Annelida > Polychaeta > Phyllodocida > Polynoidae > Branchipolynoe > Branchipolynoe longqiensis. Next base: position 40,080,805 of record CM059200.1, read on the forward strand.
TGCTAGAAATTCAAATAGAACACCACGAGTGGAGTTGACAAAAACACGTCCCGATCCCAGTAACCCACTTCTTGGCTGGGGTTGGCTAGGAGCGATTACGTCACATTTGTGCTGGTACCGTCCTGTAGCAGTACAAGTCCTATGTGTGTGTTTTTTTGTTTTTGTTTTTTTAATAAACCAGATTAATGAAATTGAAATATAACTAAACTATGCAATCAAAAACTACTTTAAATACTATTTTGCTGTAGTTATATAAGAAGAAGTTTTGGATTAAGTCACCATTTTTCCACCCCGAGTGTGGAGAAGCGTATTTGATTATTCAACCCGAGTCTGTATGATATGCGGGTCACCCGAGTAATACGCCCAATCTGGCGGAAATGCCGTTTGATTTTGATGCATGTGCAGAAACCCCATGTAGAATCTAAAATCATGGAGAATTTAAACCACGACACTGGTCCTGCGCCGGTGAGTGTTCTGTTAATACTGCAACAACCTGGCAGGCTATGTTGTGTAGTCTTTTTCTTTGTTTGTTGTTGGTGGTGTTTTTGTTGTTGGTGGTTTTTGTGTGTGTGTGTTTTTTTTGTTTTTGTGTGTGTTTTATTTGGGGGGGGGGGGGTCACAGGTTTAAGTGTGCATATATATTACATTACATTTTATTTTGAGAAGCGTGTTTTATTCATCTGAATATAGTCTTTCTTCAGTGCCGAGGCCACTGGTTTTCTGGCCATGATCAACTTCAGTCATTTACACTATTTAATTAATACAACAATTTTTAAGATGATAAAATATTGTTATTGCATTCACACAATTACATGTTCGTGATGTATATACGAGTCAGGATCACGAAAAGAGGCCAATTGGGGAAAGTTGTCGGTGTCGAGCATGGATGTTGGCGTCGATCGGTATAATTATAATTTAGCATTGACAGAGGTGTTGGAAAGTCCTTAAATTTATCCTGAATGTAAAGGTCGAGAAAATACAACGTTATTTGTTTCTAGGATAATTTAATATGAAATGTAATTCACTTTTAAGACAATGTATAATGATATTAGTTAATTGTCTCTGAACCGCGTGTCTGACCCTATGACCTATCCCCCTCTCCCTCCCCCTCCCCCCCGCCTCTCACTCGTCCCCCTCTCTCTCCCTCTCACCCCCTCTCACTCCTCCTCTCCTGTTCCCGGCGTGGAGTGGTTCAGCCGGTAGTTACTCACCCGGCCCTCAGGCACAACAAGGGCTCGCTCTGCACCGCCAAGGGTTAGCCGCACGCTCACCAGACGGCGCCACCTATAAAAACATCCAACACCATCCCACCCTCCCACCCTCGGCGGGCGCTGGTAGTGCTGCCCGCGCCCCGGCCTGTCGCCCGGTGGTCCCCGGGTGGCCGGGCGGGATGGGGCGGTGGCCGGGCGGGGGGAGGGAGGGAGGGAGGGCGGGTCGGCCGGGCGAGGGATCGATCGGTGTCGGGCGTGCAGCGGCGCTACACCCTGGGTACCGGTGCGTTGTCCGACAACAAACCCACCCCTCGCCGCGATAATGACGTAGATTTCCGGTCGGCGGAACTGTGTGATTTGTCGCCCGCGCGTGCGCGATCGGGGCCTGGGGTGAGGGGGTGTGGGGGTGTGGGTGGGTGGGTGCTGGGTAGGGGGATTAGGAGGGGGGGGAGGCCGGCGGGTTGTCGCTGATGCTGAGAGGGGGTGACGGACAGCATGTCGAGGTTTGTGTCCGGGGAGGGGGGGGGAGGAGAGGGGGAGTGGGGGAGGAAGATATAGATATGTATGAGGAAAGAAGATAGGAAGGAGTCGGAGGAGTGGATTGTATATAAGCATTTGGCATGGCCATTTGAGGAGTTGTGCGTTGGGATATGGGGGCGGGGGGGGGGGGTTACATATCTGAAGTGGAAGAAAGGAAGGACAGAATAGATAGGGAGGGGAGTGTGGCGGGATGACCATTTGAGGAGTTGGGGTGGGGGGGGTAGATATCCGAGGCAGGCAGGGAATAAGTGGAGACGAGAGGAAGATTAGATAGGCAGTGTATGTGGGGATGATCATTTCAGGAGTTGTGGGTGGTGGCCATCTGAAGGGTTGGTGGGGGAAGGAGAGGTTAAATAGAGGAAAGAATAGATAGGGAAGGGAGTGAGGATGAGCATTTGAGGTGTTGTGTGTGTGTGGGGGGGGGGGGTGACCATTTGAGGAGTTGTAGGGTAGGACTAGGAGGTTAAATATATGTGGCATTAAGGAAACAGGTGGACAGGAGAGGAATGAAGGAAGTAAGGAAGGAAGGGGGTTATGCTGATACAGTGATAGGGAGGGGAGTGTGACCATTTGAGCAGTAGGGCTCGGTGTGGAGTGCATTTGGCGGGTGGTGGGGGAGGGGGGGGGTAGTGAGTTACTGAGTGAGTCGTTTTGTCAGCGCCACATGGTGGCAGCGTCGGGAGGTGCCCGGTGAGCGGCAGCACCAATGCGGGCCGGTTGGCGGCGCCACAGTCGGCATGGGCGGTCACAATGCGGCTTTGCACGAGATGTACGCCGTATTGATCGGCTAGGCGGCGCGTGTGTGGGCGGGGGTAGGAGTGGGGGGTGGCGGGGGGGGGGGGGTGACAGGCGGCTGTCGGGCGGCGCTGTGTATACTCGGGCGGCAGGCGCGTGTCTGCGGCGGACAGATAGCAGCGTCTGCGCACGCGCCACGGCCCGGATCTGGCGGGGTGTAAGCGGGACGACAAATAGAGGCGTAAAGCTGCCGGCCGAGTGACAGCGGGGGGACGCCCGGCCGCTCAGCCCCGGGTTAGTTAGTGTTAGGTCGGCGGGAGGAGGGAGAGGGAGGGCGGCGGGTGTGGAGGGCGCGGGAAATTGGAAGGGATGGGTACGTCACCGGGGCCTTATGTCACGTGCCGTGTCACGGCCTACGTCGTGTGAGCAGCGCATGCGCGGAACGCTTAAACGATGGCATAATCCGATTGGGTTTGAGTTCATGCCATATATATATTGTATATTTTTACCTCGGTACTACGCCTCTGGCTACTCGTAGCCCAGGTAGAAGGAAGGGTAGTGGAGAAAGTAAGCCGCGGAACTCCTCAATGAAGGAGAGGTATTAGTGGACCTGCATAGACCGAGTAGTTCTCGAGTTAGAAAGGTAAAACTGGTCACACATGACCCTGACCTCTCCCTCCAGCTCTGCTAGACCTGTAAAGAAAAAATTAGTCATCTGAATACATGCGACTGGTAGGGCTAATGTGGTACTTGCTAGTAACATCTCGCCATCTACTTAACGTGTCACAGGGCGTGTTATCGGTGCTCCTTATATGCACAGGTTTAACATCAAAATTAAATTTAACAGAAGCCCAGAAAAGCTCCTTGACCCAACACATGATGGTTTTGTTAATGCAACGGCCACTCACTAGGGCCGCCCGAACAGTATTATTGTCGGTAATGAACACAACACTCTTGTCCTGCCACAGATGGCTTCAGCGGCGGGCCGCAGCGATCACCGCCCACATCTCTTTCAGGTTTATATGAGTCTCGACTCAGCGTGGTGGTGGCCAACCTCAGACAACAAGTCACGCTCGTTGGAGGCTTCTGGCTTTGGATGCCAAGACAAGTATTTAGGTAACTTTTTGTTGTTGCGTGATGCAAAGAGATCAATGTCTGGCTTGCCCCATTTTGACAAATACTGTCGAAAATGTTGTGGTTCAATGACCATTCTAAGAATGGTCATGGAAGTGTCAGCTTTTCCTGTCAGCCAAAGTGTCTTGGCTGCCTGGAATATGTGCTACTGTTAGCCATATTTCGTGTTTCTCTGCCCAATCCCAAATGAGTTTAGTCAGATTGTTTGTTGTTGTTTTACGTCCTAGCAGCATCTAAGGTCATCAGGACGGGTTCCGACTTGTGACAGTGCGCACTCATGGCGACTTTATAGTGCTTCCCCATGGGAAGACCAGGCCGCCAGCACCATGACCTGATATCCCACTCAGTCACATTATCCTGACACTGAGCCAACCAGTCATTGCCCTATCCTAATAATGCCGAGCGCCGGGCTAGGAAGTGATAAGTATCAATTTTTAAGTGTTTGGTTTGACTCGACCAGGGTTTGAACCCACGATTTACCAACACGGGAGACAGACGCTCTAACTCATTCGGCCATCCCGTCTGGTTCTGTGTGTTTCCATGTGAGTGGTGGTTTTTCTGTGTGTGGTGTGTGGACTGAATGTACTGTCATTAGCCATGCTTTGTTTGTCGCTGACAAACTAATGTGCGCATGACCACCCTCATCCTGTAGTCCCGCTAAGTGTCATCCCAGCCCACCCCACCCCACCCCACCACACCCCACCAAACAAACAGGGATCTCCAGGTTGGACAACAAAGACCCACCTCACCTCCACCTCCGCCTCATCCACGCCGACTCCTCCACGAACCACTAGGTGCAAGGCTCGACGCGAAAGCTGCTTAAGTTAAAGGAGCGTGAATACAAAAAAAGGTGGAGGTCAAATAGACGCAGGGACTGTATGGTGGTTGAGCGGACCGCCTTCCGCACACACGCCAGCCAAGTCCGCACCCACAAGTACGCGCCATTGTACAGGCCGCCTGACTCCCTGCCCTGCACTGCCTTGCCCTGCACTGCCTTACCCTGCACTGCTCTGCCCTGCCCTGCCCTGCTCTGCCCTGCCCTGCCCTGCCCTGCACTGCTCTGCGCTCCCCTCCCCCCCTCCCCTCCCCCCTCCCCCCTCCCCTTCCCTTCCCTCTCCCCCTCCCCTCGCCCCCCTCCCCTTCCCTTCCCTTCCCTTCCCTTCCCTCCCCTCCCCTCCCCTCCCCTCTCCCTTCCTCGCCCCCCCTCCCCTCCCCTTCCCCTCCCCTCCCCTTCCTTCCCTTCCCTTCCCTTCCCTTTCCCTTCCCTGCCCTCCCTCCCCTCCCCTCCCCTCCCCTCCCTCCCGCTCCCCTCCCCTCCCCCCCCTCCCCTCCCCTTCCCTCCCCTCCCCTTCCCATCACCATACCCATTGGCATACTCATATTCCAGTCCCCTCCCCCCTTCCCTTCCCCTTTCTTCCTTCCCCTCACCTCATCCCCCCTCACCTCCTCCGTTCCCCCTCCTACCCCTTTTTCTCCCCCTTCTCTCCGCCCTCCTCCCTCCTCCCTCCTCCCTCCTCCCTCTGCCCTCCTTCCTCCCTCCCCTTCCTTCCCCTCCCCCCCTCCCCTCCCCCCTTCCCCCTGTAGAGTGGCCCATCTGAAGCGCCCATTGAGACGTTGATCTGCGGGTTGCGAGTGGCTGGGTCCCTCTTACATGCCGTGTGTGTTGTGCAGTGGCCGGTGGTGAGTAATTGGCTGGCCGTCACGCCGTGTGAAACACAGTCACGCCCGTCTAGTATACACTAGTTCACCCACCCACAGCACACATTGCACACACTGCACACACTGCACACACAGCACACACTGCACACACTGCACACACAGCACACACTGCACCCACAACACACACAGTACACACGTCACACACAGCGCACATGGCTCACATGGCGCACATGGCGCACACTCCGTGTAGGTGGCTTATGGGCAAACGTCAGTTCAGCCTTTCGCCGCCAGATGTCCGTCAGTTCGCGCCACCGCCTCCCAGGTGACCACGAATTGATTCCGCTGTCATCCCACGGTAATGGCCGGCCGGCGCTGCACTCGGCAAGCGGATGCTTAGCGTCGGGGGCCGCTTTATAAGCCGGCGTTAACCCCTTTGAACCTCGGGCCGGAGATTGAGGAGGATAAGGAGGAGGAGGCCAATGCCGTGGCGGGTGGCGGGAGGTAGACTTCGGGCGGTAGGCGGTAGGGAGCGGCGGGCGGTAAGGGACGGGCGGCTGAGGACGGTAAGGGACGGGCGGGCGGCAGGGGACGGTGGGCGGTAGGGGACGGGCGGCCGAGGGCAGTAGGGACCGGGCGGCTGAGGGCGGGCGGTAGGGGGCGTCGGGCGGCTGAGGGCGGGCGGTAGGGGGCGGCGGGCGGTAGGGGACGGGCGGTAGGGGGCGCTGTGGTGCGCGCGCAGATCTGCCAAGACTGAGCACACAGCAGTCGTTGGAGGGCCTAATCTACACGCGAGTTCTGCTTGGAGAGTGCCTCCTCCCTACCCTTTCCCTACCCCCACTCCCACTCGAGCCTCCCTCTCTCCACTCCCACCCGAGCCTCCCTCCCTCCCCACCGCTCGCAGTGCCACTGACGACGCCCGTGAGGCCTGTCCCCACCTGCCCCCTGGCGGCTAAAGCCGACGTTAACTACCCGCTACCACGGCGGGCGGCCGGCTGTGCGCGGCGTTGCGTGCTGCGCAGGCGCGGCGAGGTGACAATTCATTTGCCTCATTTGCCGCCGCAGCCTCGTTGTGACGCCGCCGGGCGGTGTGGCGGCAGTGAAGCACGGGGCGTCCCTTTTAGAGGCGACGGCTTCTGACCCCCAGTCACGTGACGCGGTCTGCGCGAATATGGCAGCTCTAGCCAAGCGCGCCCGCGCGCACATAACGCAGACTCACACTCGCACTGCCACTTACACTTACACTGACACTCACTTAGACACACTCACACATACTCACACTTATTCATAAACACACTCATATGTACACTCAGACATTCACACACTCACTCACACACACTCACACATTCACACACACACTCACACTCACACACACTCACACACACACACACACTCAGACATTCACACTCACACACACTCACGCACACTCACTCATACTCACACACTCTCACACTCACGCACACATGCACACATTCTTATATTGCAAGTCGCTTTTATTTGCAACAAATTTTTTTATTCATCTCATATAAAATATAAATATATATAAAAATGTATATAGAAATAGAAATATATATATAGGATACAATTGTATATATATACATATAATTTTATTGTATGCATATTTGGGAGAGGGCATGCGCACTTGATTTCTGGCACTGGCAACTGGTGCCTTCTCTATTATTATAGCCTTCACTGTGTGCGCTGATTGGTGCGTATAGAGGTGGCCAGCTTAGATTGAGTGAGGGGCGCAGTGAGTGGTCAAAGCGCACGCCTCGTTCTGGTCCCGCCATCAACCAGCCTCGTTCTGGGCATGGCGTCCCCTAGCATCATTCTGGGCCTGGCATCAACCAGCTTCGTACTATGCCGGGCTTCAACCAGCCTCGTTCTGTGCCCGCCATCAACTAGCCTCGTTCTGGGCCAGGCGTCAACCAGCCTCCTCCTGGGCTGGGTGTCTCCCAGCCTCGTTCTGGGTCTGGCATCAACCAGCCTTGGTCAGGGCCCACCATCAACCATGCTCATTCTGGGCTTGGTGTCTCCCAGCCTCGTTCTGGGCTGGGTGTCTCGGAGCCTCGATCTGGGCTGGGCATCAACCAGCCTCGTTCTGGGCTGGGCATCAACCAGCCTCGTTCTGGGCTGGGTGTCTCCTAGCCTCGTTCTGGTTCAGGCTTCAGCCTTCTTTGTTCTGGGCTGGGTGTCAACCAGCCTCGTTCTGGCTCCGCCATCAATCAGCTTCGTTCTGGCTTGGGCCTCAACCAGCCTTGCTCTGGGTCCACCGTCAATCAGCCTTGTTCTGGGCCGACCGCAAACCTGCCTCGTTCTGGGCGGTGCCACAAACAGCCTCGTTCTGGGATCGCCATCAACCAGCATCATCTTGGGGTGGGAGTCGCCAGCCTCGTTCTGGCTGGGCCGGGCGGGCGGGCGGGCAGGCCGCCATTAAAGATGGCCAAGAAAAGTGCTACCTCACGCAACCCCCGGGAGTCTCTATGGACGACACGGCCATTGTGTTTAGTGGGCTGTAGGGTGTGTGCTGTTGTCGGGTGGGATGGGGGTAGGGCTGTGGGGGGGTTTAGTCGTAGCTGGCAAGGCACCTGTTTGCATAATTTAGAAAAGCATTGACTGGGAAGGCGCCATTAATCCTCGTGTAGACCAACTGTTAACTGTCCCTGTGGACGCCTTGGGGATTGGGGGAGTGATTGTAGAGTGGGGGGAGGGGGGGGGGTTGATCTACGGTTGGGGGGGGGTGTTATGTATGTGTTGTGGGGAGAGGCGTTTAGAGGAGGAGGGTGGGGGACGGCGGTGGAGTTGGTGTGAATGGACATGGTGACGGGATATTGGGGGGGGGTGGAGTTTGGGGGTGGAGGCGGGGGGAAGGGGGAGGGGGAAGAGGAGGAAGCGGGCGAGGAGAGGGGAGAATGTGGGGGGGGGGAGGAAGAAAGCGAATGGGGAGGTAGAGAGAGAGGAGAGGGAGGGTGGGGGGGGGGGAGTAATAGAGAGGTTAATGAGGAGAGAGAAGAGATAGGGGGTAAGTGGCATAGGGGAAAGAGGGAGGGGTGTGCGGGAGGGGGGAAGAGGGAGAATGGAGAGAGGGGAAAAGGAGATGTGAGTGGGAGAGAGAAGAGAGGGGGCGATGTGGCTGAGGGGAGGGAGAGGTGAGTGGGTGAGAAGGGAGAGAGAGAAAGAGAGAATGAGAGAGACTCTTGTTTGTAGCGGGAGGTCGCTGTTTTCCATGAGACACAGAGGAGGGGGCTGAAACGGTGGGGGGGGGGGGCGGTCTGAGAGAAAGCTTTAATGGAGTTTGAAGCTGCACTGTGTGTGTTGTAGATACACCGATGGAGTATCTTAGTATAGACTGAGACTGTCTCAAAAGGTGGTAAGCAAAATGGGACAAAACTTTGTCCAAAGTAACAATCCACACACTATCTACTTATGCATTTGCTCAGGATAAACTGATTTGGTTTTTACATGGTGTTTATTAATCCCAATAGAATACATATTGATTTGAAGTAAATGTCCTTGTGTTTTCAGTGTAACCGTTTCTGTGCTGTTTTGTGTCAATCGTTACTATGGACAAAAAAAATGAAGAGGTAGCACCTTTTGAGACAGGCTCATCTATATCTAGATAAGTGAAACTGTAGGTATAGGCAAAGTAGCGATCTGTACGCGA